>JAJHZJ010000372.1:4024134-4105549 GCA_023548195.1 Bettongia penicillata ogilbyi | reverse complement strand
TTGCACTCTGAGATTGTGACCTTTGATGTTCCTTCCCATTCCAAACCAATCCTATTTTTATGAATCCAAAGCAAAACAGATATGCACATACAGATCATAACATAAGGAAATCATCATATACCTAAAAAGGACAGAAAAGCAGCAGCTACCACTGTCACACCACACATTCCATTTTCCCCAAATTAATCAGAAATTATTTCCATGATCAGGTCTGACACCCTCCATTTTTATAAAGTAAGTAAATTTAGATTTCCTCATTCTTGGTCCATAGTACTGCAAGGCAGCTGAAAGGGGTCCACTGACCTTGGAGACAACTATAGAAATGAGCACATTAGCGAGATTGATAACCTTTGTAATTCTGGGTGAATTCCTTTAACAGGAGTGTAAGGATGTGAATCTGTAACATACTTGAAGTATCATTAGCTGAAAGCATTAATTATTAGCTATCACATAGGCTCCATAAATAACAGTTCACATTTATATAAGGCTTTATGGTTTAAAAAAAATACTTTCCTCCCATAAGCCCTTAGATATAGGTGGTGTACATATCCCCACTTTACAGAGAAAGAAACTGAAGGGCAGATAGGAAAAGAGATTTGCTCATGTTCTAATTGTTGGAATCGGAAACCTTACATTCTGAATTCAAGTATGATGCTCTTTCCACTACAATAAGCTGCCTTCCTAAAAATCGAATCAAAACATCACATTATGGGAAAAGAGTCTTATTTTCTTTGAACACAATATTAAGCCCCACTGCTTTCAAAGGTGAAAGGTGCTTGTTTCAATTTCTCTGGGGAATTGACTTCTCAGAAAAACAAGGATAACACATCATTTGATGCTTATCACTTGGCTGCTTTCCTATGCAAGTACTCTTCTGACTAAGCTAACGCAATGTAGAATTTTGCCATTCACAACTTGTAGCATTCGATGTCCTAAGGTAAAGATTTTATATTTTTTCTTCTCTTTCTTCCACCAATATGTGACAAGCTTTGCTTCCAATTTTTAAAATAACTTGAGTGTTCTTCCAATTTATTTGAATTTAAGTGAATTCGAATTACTTTTACTTTTTTGAGTGTTTTTACATAATGTTTTTCTTTAAATAGCTATTTTGGCTAGTTAATTACTGTAAGGGAGAGCAACTTTGGCCTGTTTGCAGTTGATAAGGGATTTAGACCAGAAGGACATTGGCATATAGAAGGATCGGGAAACTACCTTAAGTTTGGAAGAGCCAATAAACATTCATCTGGACCCAAGTCACCATAGCAAGACTTTAAAAACAGGTATAACTAAAGCTGTCTATAGTCATATCAAAAAATGCTCTAAATCACTATTGATTAGAAAGATGCAAATCAAAACAACTCTGAGGTAGGTACCACATCACACCTACCAGATTGGCTAACATGACAAAACAGGAAAATGATAAATGTTGAGGAAGATGTGGGAGAGTTGGGACACTAATTCATTGTTGATGGAGCTGTGAGCTGTTCCAACCATTCTGGAGAGTAATTTGGAACTATTGGAGAGTAATTCAGAACTATGTCCAAAGGGCTACAAAAATGTGCATACCATTTGACCCAGTACTAATGCTTTCAGGATTGTATCCCAAAGAGATCATAAAAATGAGAAAAGGATCCACACGTACAAAAATATTTATAGCAGCTTTATTTGTCGTGACCAAGAACTGGAAATAGAAGGGATGCCCCTCAACTGGGGAATGGCTGAACAAGTTAAATGTAATGCAATACTATTTTGCTATAAGAAATGACCAACAAGCAGACTTCAGAAAAACTCATATGAACTGATGCTGAGTGAAGTGAGCAGAGCCAGGAGAACATTATACATAATAACAGCCACAGTGTGCGAGGGCTGTTTTTGATAGACTCAGTCCTTCACAGCAATGCAGGGACCTAAAACATTTCCAAAGGACTCATGATGTAAAATGCCATCCACATCCAGAGAAAGAATTATGGAGTCAGAACACAGAATGAAGCAGACTATTTTCTCCTTTGTTATGTTTTATTTTTCTCATGGTTTCTCCTATTTGTTGTAATTCTTCTCTGCAACATGACTAATTTGAAAATGTGTTTACTAGGAATGCAAGTGTAGAACCCATAGAAGATCATGTGCCGTCTTGGGGAGGGAAGGTGGAAGGAGGGAGAGAAAATTTGCAACTTATGGAAGTAACTGTTGAAAACTGAAAAAAAATTAATAAATTTGGAAAAAAAATAAAAACAGGTCTAACTGACCTTGGAGAGGTGGTTGGAAGACAGAGAAGTATCTCCAGCAGGATGTCATTAAGACTCGTGGGAGCCAAATTGGGAGAGCTTCCTACTGGTGATAGGGATAAGGATTCTGAGTCTTCCCAAAAGAACTTAGCAACAGGATAAAGATCTCAGCTGGGCCAGAAGCTTGGAGTGGTAGAGTCTATAATGAAGCATCACGGAAAAGCGCAAAGACTATGAACAAGAAGTGGTCCTCCATACCCAGCAAGAAAAGCCACCATGACTACTTCGGAGTACGCAAGACTGACACAAGAAGACATCAAGGGTACTGCAGCACAGGAAACATAAGTTGCTTCTTCACATATATTCCACATTTGGAGGTTTTCTCATCTGCGATCATTCTACTCATCTGTCTTCCCTACTGATGGTGTACATATTGGTGGCAAGGGTGACTATGTTTGAAGGAGAAAGCTCTGGTATAAAGTTATGCAAATGTTAGCTATTACTATTTTTTAAATTATGCTACTCCAGTAAATTGCTTTGCTGAAAAGGTATATTCTCTGGCCTTGTACTAAAAGGTAAAGATCATTGTTGGGGGCTAATATGCAATCGGTTTTAAGAATACAAACTTTAAAGCTGGAATAGCCATCTTCCAGGGAATCTGATCTCCATTTATAAGATGGGAGATAACCCAAAAGCACACTATATTTGAGTATGTTAAAAACAATTTAAAGAGATTGTGTTACAGGTAAAGATACACTTTAGTTCTGGCTCTGCAGCTTCTGTGACTTGGGTAAAGTCATTTAAATTCTAACAAACTTGATTTCCTCATTTATAAGATAGCAATTACAACACTTTCAATATCCGCTGCATAGGACCGTTGTGAAGACCATGTGAAGAATAACCTTCACTTAATATCCCTGGAGCTCAGTTTACTTGTCTGCAAAATGAGGATAACCTCTGAGGTCCCTTCCAGCTCAAAAACTAGGATTTATATAAACATAAGCTCTTATTTTATGTATGTATGTGGGATTACGTATGTGTGTCTTGGGTCATATGCTTTTTGTACAGAAACCTATCTCTAAATTTATAGTGGAAGTTAATAGGAAACTAGAATTCAGTATACAGAGACATGTTTTACTGGTAATATTTCAAAAGGTCTTTGTTCTATATGCTGAAAAATACCCATGTTCCCTGAACTATCTTTATTTGGTGTTCCAAATAAAATCTCATTTTACAAGTTCCCTTACTTGACTTGGTTCTATATGATTTGACTAATTCCTTGTGCTGACAGACTGCTTTGCCGATAGTGATGATAAAGAATGCTACTGAAAGAGAAATCCCTTATGATAGATGTGTTTATAAATAAGCTCAGTGTGGTGGGAAGGACACAGCTAAAATTCAGGAGACCTGGATTCCTGTCATACCTCTGTTATTAACAACTGTTTTGACCCTGGAAAGTCACTTAGCTTGTTCTAACCTCCACTGCTTCATTTATAAAATAAGGGATTGGCCTAGAAGATTTCTAAAGAACTTTGTACTTCTAACATACTAAGACTTGAGTAGGTTCCTTTACATTCTAATTCAGTAAAAATGTGTTTTTGGAAAGCTATTTCTCTATCTGTAGTTGAAAACTGTCCCCTTCTAACCCTCTTCGGGAGCAAGAATGGAACAGCCTAAATGGCATGTGCCAGAAAGTAAAATATTTGAAGAAAAAGCCAGAAATGTAGAGGAAAATATTTAGCAGCACAAAGAGCTGCTAAAGTCCAGAAGGGCAAGGGTGAGCAGCACCACTCCATCCATAATAGCAATGAACTCCATCGGGAAACAAATAACCACTATAATTTTATAAGTACCCATTCCCCTTGAGTCACACTGCCCCAAAACAATCTTAGTGATAATGTCAATTCATAGCGCATTCATAGTATTAATAGCATTCATACAAGGGGCTTCCTTGGTTGACAAAAAACTTTAAGTTACTATCTCATTTGATTTGTTATAAAACAGTTAAATTACTAAATACCAAAATGTTTTCATTTCAAAATTTTTCCAAAGTTTTCAAAAATTTACATCCTGTTGAAATAACATTTAAATGCATTTAAGGCAAATAAAAGGCGTAGCAAGATTGTCTTTTGCTGCAACAGTGAAAGACATCTTGTTTTGCAAATCTCGCCATCCTTCCATTTTTAAATGTATAAATATTGGGTGCTCTGCATTTGTGTTATGTGAACAAATTTTCTGAAAATCCATAAAGATAATGGCTTCCATTCTTAAAAAATTGACTTTCAATGAGAACTATAGTTCATGCTACCTCCTCCATGAAGCATTTTTTGATCCTTTTCAGCAGAAAGTAATCTTTCCTCTGAGGTTCCTTAACACTTGATTTGATTTGTTCCCTCTTCTAGCATTTGTCACATTTCATACTGTGTCGTGATTATTTGTACATAATATGTCTTGCCTCCCCTTCTACTTTAAACTCCAGGAAGGCAAGGATGCTGCTGTTTTCATCTTTATGTAAACCCCAAAAAGCCTTGCACATAACAGATTCTCCCTAAATATTGCGTTTTGAATGAAATTTAGATACAAACACAGAAATGCTGATAACCTTTTTTTACTTGTTAAAGTGGGAGTCAACCTTGCTAGAATACACTTGTGACTTTTCTTAATGCTTATACACTGATAAGGAGTTATGTAGGGAGTACAGTGGCTTAATGGTTTTCTTTCCACATAGATCACAAACAAGTTTAATAAAAAGAGGAACAGAAAGGCCACCTATCTTTCCTCACTGCTTTTATTTACAGCTTGCAGTAAAAGAACTGGAAGAAAAGAGAAAACGCAATTCAAAAGAGCAAAAAGGAAATATTCTAGACTGTTATGACGCTACAATGGCAAACTTTATCCCTGGACATCTGCCTTTAGAAGCTACATCCTGGGAACGGATTCACATTTATATGAATAATTATAACTGATAAACTATCAACGCATGTCAACATGTTAACAGACTATAAAAATGCTCCACATTACTAATAATTGGAGAATTCCCAATAAATTAACTCTGAGGTCACTTTACAAATCAGATGGGTAAAAATGATAAATGTTGGCGGGGCTACAAAAAAAAGGGGCCATCCATACACTGGGTATGGAGCGATGCCATTTTGGAAAACAATTTGGAACCATGCTCCAAAAGTCACTAAACTGTTCATAGTCTTTAATCCAGATATAACACTACTAGGCTTATGCTCCAAAGAGACCAGAGAAAAGGGAGAAGGACCAACAGATACAAAAATATCTTATAGCAGCACTCTTTTTGTAGTGACAAAGAACTGGAAGGTGCCAAGACGGTGCCAAGCAAGTGGAGAACGGCTAAACAAATGATGATATTTAAATATGATGGAATATTATTGCCCTGTAAGGAATGATCAGATAAACTTGGGAAGATTTGGATGTATTTGTATAACAATTGAAGTGAGCAGTACCAGGACAATTTACAAAATAACATCATAAAACAAATAACTTTGAAAGACTAAAAAATTCTGATCAACACAAGATACAACAATGATTCCAGACAACCAAGTTACCCCACTTTTCACAGTGAGGAAACAGACAGAATGAAACATGCGCTTTTAAACACAGCCAATGAAGGAATTTATTTTGCATGACTATTCGTATTTCTTACGTGAGTTTTGTTTTTTCTTTTTGCAAGTGAGGGCAAGAAGTGGGAGATGGAATAAATGTTATTTAATTGTAAAATATAAAATAAAAGTTTATAAATCTAGACAGGCTTGAGCTCATGGTATTAAAAAAACTTCATATAAGTCAAAGTCAAAAAAGATCCTTACAAGATTAATTACTTTAATTAATTAGTGATCTTATCATTATCTGTATACTGTCCAATGATGTAGACAGCATATAACACATCCATACCTATATTTCTTGTGCAATTTTTGTTCCATGTCCCAAAGAATGTTCATCTAACATTCTGGCACCTTTCTCTAAATCTCTTGACAGACATAAAAACTTATATACTGTCTGCGGAGCTATAATACATACATACATTCATATATAGAGATACAGATTGCTGTGTTGGTCCTTTGTTGCCAAAGAAGACCATGAAATCATAGAAATGATGACATGACTTGCACTGGACTTTGTTCTGAGTGAGGGAGGTCTGTGCAGTTCACCAGCCTCACTTCTCCAGAGCCATATGAATCCAGAGACCAGATATTCATCAGGATGACTCAAGATGACCCTGGATGCCCTGGGAGACCATGGCCAAGGTTTATGCAGGTACCTCACTTAGGGTGAGGTAAGGCCCATTCATTGAACAGGCCTGTTTAAGAGGCAGCCAGGGCATGGTCCCTTTAACGAGGCAAAGAAAGAAAAGACATCAGGCTGGGAGGCAAGCAGCCACAGCTACTATTGATAATCACTCTTAAGCTAGGAGGGTCCAGAAGAGAGACTTTAGTCCAGGGTCAGGAGCCCCATGGTTTCTGAACCTCACAGTGCAGTAAAGTTCAGGGAAGTTCAGGGAAGGGAAGGGCTAGATCTATCTCTCTCTCTCTCTCTCTCTCTATATATATATATATATATACACATATATACACACACACACACATATATATGTATGTATACACACACATATATAAAAGCAATTTGGAATTGTGCTATTAAAAAACTGACCAAAATGCTTATACTCTGACTAAGTGATATATGCTAGATATGTAACCCAAGAATGTCACATATAAAATGGGCCAATGTACATAAAAATATTCATTATAGTACTTTTATAGTAGCAAAAAATCCCAATTATAAATAAAGTAAATATCTAAAAGATGGGAATGGTTAAAGAAACTGTGGTATATGACTGTAATTGGTTTGTTACTGTGCCATAAGAAACGACAAACAAATGTGACAAATTCAGACCACCTTGGGAAGATGAGGAATTGATGCAAAATGCAGTGAAGAGATTCAGTAAAACAATAGAAAACGATTATCCTAATATGAATGAAAGAACAGAAAGTAAAATTAAACAGTCTAGAGTGACAGCTAGCGATGCAGTGGATAGATTACTGGGCCTGGAATCAGTAAGATCTGAGTTCAGATCTGGCCTCAGACACTAGCTGTGTGACCCTGGGCAAGTCATTTAACCCTTTTTGCTTCAGTTTTCTTATGGCAAACCACTCCAGTACCTTTGCTAAGAAAACAACAAATGAGATCATGAAGAACTGAACACAACTGAAACAAATGAAAAATAGTTTCAAATTATAACAACCAAGTTTTACCCCAGAAAAGAGCTGAGGGATCATATCTGTTTGCTTTTTTTTTGCAGAGATAAAGCACCGTGGGTATAGAATAATGCACCTACTATCAGACATAGCTGATGTGCTGGTTGGTTTTACTAAGCTGTTGAACCGCTTTTCCCCCCCTCTTTCATATTTGCATTTATAACTTCATATTTATGCTGTATGTTTTATATATAACTTAACTTCCCCATTAGAATGTAAATCCATTGGGAATAGGGAGTGCTCTTTCCTTACCATCTTCAGCACCTGGCACGTAGGAGGCTATTAATAAGTACTTCTTAACTGCTTGATTAACTGATGCCTTACTGGATAGTATCACTGGATACTGACAGGATATATCCAGGAATAAAGATATTGTAAAAACAAAAGCAAAATTTTTTTTTTAAAAAGCAAAATCGGTAAAAGGGAAAACAAAGTTAAACTCTAGAATTCTTTTCAAATCAGAGAAGATGAGCTATACAGTGGGTTGTTTTGCTCATAGGTCAGCAAAAAGCAGAGCATCTCCAAAGAACACAGATGGTGTTGTTCAAACCCTGTTAGCCTGAGAGCCCAAGGAAAACCCTGAAATTTGAAAGATTTGATGTAAATGAGTATAGCAAAAAGATTTTTGTTTGTTTGGCCCTACCCAAATTGGAAAAACTGCCATTTTTCTTCCCCAACCCCCATGCTTTTCAGTTCTATTTTCTGGTCTTTATAGTTCTAGCCCTGCCAGAGAATGCTTCAATATTATTACATTAAAGAGATGTGTCAGATTGACACCTTAGGAGATTCCTATAGAAAGAACCCAATAATGTTTGTTCAAACATCAATTACTAAGGCACTGACCAAAATTGGGTTGCCCAATGCAAAAAAAAATTGTTAATAAAAAGACAGCAGATTTTGCTTTTGAAAAAATAAAACTGAATTCCCCCTGTGCTGTCAAGGACTCACCTTGTTCTGAGTGACTTTTTGAAGATAAGTACCTTAAGAACGCAAGGACACAGGGAAACTGAGAAAGTTGATATAACTATCAACATTCTTTTCTGGTTAATAGAAAACCAGGCAAAAGTAACCATATTATCCAGGCAGTAGAATTCTAGGAAGTCTAGATATTTAAAAGAACAAAGTTTCTCTCCTGCTGCTGCCACAAAAAAAAAAAAAAAGAAGTTTCTATTGTCAGTCAGGGATGTAAAGGGGAGCGAGTACTAGGTAGTCAATAGGGCTTGTGGAAGCACTTCTCCATTTCAAGACCACTTGACTCTAAGCTTCATTGATTTGAAAAGTGGTAACGGAAACTATTAAATACAGATCTCAGTATTATGGAGATTTCAAATCAACAGTAGACATTTTCTTTCCTTAGATGTTCTTTCTTTTTACAATGAATGAGAGAAAAGGAGTAAAAAGAGGAAGTTATGTCTTATAACTCTTATCAGTGGATACCACAATACTAATTGGCTTTATGTCAAACGACAGGTTTACTGGTCAGTGACATAAGTACAAGTAAGAAGTGATCTATATTTTTATATACCTTCCCTATCCTATCTGATTTGATGTCATCAGAACAAAATTCCTCTGTAAATCTCTGGTCAATAAAGTCCACCAGTCCCCTGAAAGGATATGTGCCTGCCCATTTACTCTATTTTTGCCAAAAATAATTCCTGGTCTTCACTCCTACTCGTACTTAGGTATAGAGACTATAACTGAGATGTCACTAATATAAAAAAGCCAGATGAAGAAACTGCCTCTAACTGATAAAGGATAGCACTTTCTCTGCAATGTGTAGTCTTACAGAATGGTCTAGGGCACTGAGATGGGGCAGTGAGGTGGTGCAGGGGATAAAGCATGGAGCCTGAAGTCAGGAAGACTCATCTTCATGAATTCATATCTGGCCTCAGACACTTACCAGCTGTGTGATCCTGGACAATTCACTTACCCTTGTTTGCCTCAGTTTCCTCATCTGTAAAGTGAGTTGGAGAAGGAAATGGCAAACCTCTCTAGTATCTCTACCAAGAAAACCCCACCTAGGGTCACCAAGAGTCAGACATGACTGAAATGGCTGAACAAGGAACACTGAGAGATTAAGTGAGTTGCTCAGGATGGCACAGGCAGGATGTATAAGAGGCAACACTTGAACTCAGGTCTTCAGCCTCCAAAGCCAATCCTTTGTTCGCTAAACCATGCTGCTTGTCTGCCTCTAATTAATGTTTGCTATTTCTAACATTTCTTAATTATTTAGAAAGTAAGCTCATTGCAAGTTAATTGTTAATAAGCAGTTAATAAGTTAATAAGCAGTTAATTCTTTGTAGTTCTATGTCCAGTGCCTCGTGCAGTGTTTAGTATTGTATGCACTTAATAAATACTTGATTAACTGATTACCAATTTTGGTTTGGACCAGATACTCATACAATCATAGATTTAGGGCTAAAGGAGGCCTTACTTGTAATTATATGTCATAATCTCACCATTATATTCTTCATTAATTTTGTTTTTTCTGTGTGTATTGACAGGCTGATCTCTTTCGAATGAATGCTCCAAGTCACACAAAGCTTAAGGAGGAGTCACGGGTCATCATTCCCTCTTTCACATATGAGGAAACTGAGGCCCATGGAAGTTGTCTCACAGGTAAAATGATGACCATCAGAGAGGGAATGAGAATCCAGGCAGATCAGCGCATAGAGTGCTGGACCTGGAATTAGGAAGACTACAATTCAAATCTGACTTCAGACACTTACTAACTCTATGACCCTGGCAACTTAATCCTGTTTGCCTCACTTCCTCATTTGTAAAATGATCTGGAGAAGGAAATAGCAAACCACTCCAGAATCTTGGCCAAGAAAACCCCAAATGGGGTCGCAAAGAGTCAGACACAGTGAAACAGCTAAACAATTTCTACTATACGACACTCCTTCATTATTTTTTTTTTATTTTGGACACCTCATGATAAGCTGAGTAGTGAAAGTGACTATTTGTCCCTTAGAAAATATCTAATGATATCTTCAATAAAAGTTCAAGTTTGATCTTGCATTTGTTTTTAAAAGACACCTATCTAACATTTGGATCTTAGATAAATAGAATTTGAGAGCTGTTAAAGACCTTTGAGATCATCTCCTTTACTTAGATCAAGTTTTGATGTCAAAGAAAACAGATATTATTTCAGAAACATAAACTTTGTAAATCCATCTTGGGACCTCTACTGCGTTACTTAAAGCAACATCAGTTGCTGGTGATAGCGTAGAGTTCAGTTGCTTGCTAAAAAAAAGCAGATCAGAGTTCAGATTTCTTCTCTTCAGATTCCTACATTCACAGGTCCTTCTTCCCCTTGTTTTCTCTCCTCTCCTCTTTTTCAACATTATTATGTAGATTTGAAGATTCACAAGGTATGGGAAATTCTAAACTCTCACTCTCTTTTAAGGGTCTCCCAAAAACTGAATATAATCATGGCTATTTTGTGATGGTGACTCAGCTACCATTCTTAACTTCCCTCTGCTACAATGAGGTTATCCTCAGGGACAAGATCCACAGACTTAGGGACAAGTACTAAGGATGGCTTCAGTCTGCTAATGGTTTCCTTTTTCTTTCAATTTTCAGAAATCACTTACATAAATGACATTGCAAAAGTCAGGGTCATGGAGTGGATAGAGGGTCTGAGAAATTACATTCAGGAAGACTTCAAGCTCTGCCTCTGACAAAAACTGGCCCTGTGACCACCAGCAAGTCTCTTAATGTCTCAGTACCCTGTAGCACTCACTATAAATATAAATTGTTCATTCGTTTTAGTCATATCCAACTCCTCGTGATTCCATTTCGAGTTAGAGTTGGAGGAGACTTTAAATTTCATCTAGTTCAACGCATGCATTTTGCTATTGAAGAAACTGAGGCACAAGGAGGTTAAAGAGACCTGTCCAAGGTCATAAAGTAAATGGTGGAGCCAAGATTTGAACACAGGTCTGATCTCTACTGTACTATGCTCTACTACCAACAGTCATACAATTCTATACCATTTCTATCTCTACAAACCAGACACAGCTGAACACACTGTATCCTGACCCCAACATCATAATGTTATTGGTTCTTCTCAAAAACAAAGGATAAGCGGCAACAAACATTCTATCTCTACAGATTCTCTTCTAATCTTTCCTAACACAAAAGTATCTATAAACAGAATTGGAACACTATTTTTATGATACCATAGAGTGTTTCTGATTTTTCACTGAACATTAATGAGCAAATATTTCTTTATCTTGACACAGTCCATATACTGTATTTTTAAATAGCTATTTAATATTCCATTGTGTTAGCTTGTTTAGTCATTTTGTGATCTCATTTTACAATCACTGGGCATTTGGGTAGTTTCCAATGTTTCCCCATTATAAATAGTGCTGTTACGAACATTTTTGCACAAATGATATGGATTTTATTTTCTTTGCAGTTACTTCCTTTGGCTGCATTCCCAAAAGCTGAATTATTGGATACTGGACCCAAGATTATGAATAGTTTATATTTCAGGATACACTGGATTTATATTTCAGGTTGCACTGCTGTCCAGGAAGACTTAACCTTGCCACCTGTCGGCAAACAATTTCTCTGCCTCTTCACCTCATGTTGGATTATATCAATCTTTGGCTAGTTTAGTATTAATTGTAACATATAATTATATATTTATACAACACTTTAAAGTCTGCAAAGCATGTTGCATAGTTATCTTATTTGTTCCTTATAACAACCCTGGAAGGTAAGTGTCATTACTAGTCCTATTTTACAGATGAGAAGAATGGAGTTGAGTGTGGTTAAGTGACTTGCCCAGGGTAATACCATTAGTAAAGTCTGAGGCAGGACTTGAACTCAGGTCTTCCTGAAACCAAGTGCAGGACTCATATCCAGTGTGCTACCTTGCTGTGGCATGGTAAACAAGATTCCATTAAATAATAAATATAAACTTCCCACCAAAATCGTACTATGATGTCCCATCTTGGTGTGAAAGTGACTCTGGATTCTTGAAAGCTATGCCCAGAAGAGCCCAAATAGGCAAAACTTTGAGTTTGGGACAAGAGATGGACTGACTGTGTCTTTATTTTCCAAGGACTAACCCAACTGTGGTTTTTGTGGAGAAGGCTGAGATGGAGACTAACTGATAATACAGCTACATAGTCTGGAACTGGTTGAATAGACAAATTCAAAAAGGAAACTTTAATTATCCCACATCAATTTGAAAGGAAAACTTGAGCAGCATCTCCCAGGGAGATATATACTTGGCACTGCACTATTTAAAAATTTTATCAGTGGGAGCAGCTAGCTGGCACAGGGGACAGAGTATGGCTCTGGAGTCTGAAGGACCTAAGTTCAAATCTGGCCTCAGACACTTGACATTTATTAGCTGTGTGACCCTGAGCAAGTCACTTAACCCCAATTTCCTCCCCCCTATCCCCCCCAAAAAAATCATCAGTGACTTGGATAAAGGCATAGAAAGCCTTCTCATCCAATTTTCAAATAACACAGAGTGGGAAAGGATACCTAACACACAGCTAGCAAAGGCAAGATCTAACATGATCTTGACAGGCCAACTAGTATGATGAAATTCAATATAGATAAATGTAAGTTCTTAAACTCAGATTTTTAAAATAATCTACTTCACAAGTACAGGATAGGGAAGGAATGGTTTACCTGACGAAAAGAAAGATTTGGGGGTTTTAGTGGGCTGTAAGCTCAATGAGTCAGCATTAGGACATGGCGGCCTAAAAAGCTTTGGTCATTGGTTGTGTTGAGAAGTATAACTTCCCTAGGAATAAGGAAAGAAACAAGCATTTATTAAGCACTTACTATTTGCAGGCATTGTGCTAAGTACTTTACAAATACTATCTCATTTGAGCCTTACAACAAATCTGGGAGGTAGGTGATATTATTATCCCATTTTACAGCTGAGAAAACTAAAGTAGAACAAGGATAAGTGACTTATTCAGGGTCACAAAACTAGTAAGTGTTTCAGGCCAGATTTGAAGGCAGGTCTCTATGCCCTGCAGCACCTAGCTGCTTCAGTGATCTTTCTATATTCGCCCATGGTTAGACCACATCTCAACTACTGTGCTCAGTTCTAGGCACCACAATTTAATAAAGATTTTAGTAAGCTGAAGAATATGACACAGGGCAACCAGAATGGTGAAAGAACTTAAATTCACATTATGTGAGGATGGAAGATGTGATAGATGTTCATCTGTTACATAGGTTGTCATGCAAGAGGGATTAAACTTATTTTGTTTGGTCAAAAAGAGTGGAACCAGGAAATTCTTAAGAGACAAATTTAGGCTTAATGTCAGGAAAACTTAGCAATTAGAGGTTTTCAAAAGGGGAAATGGCTACTTTAGAGGGTGGTCCATGCACCTTCAATGAACACTGTCAAGCAGAGACTGGATGACAACTTCTCAGCTGTGCTATTTATGGTACAGATTTCTTTCAGGTGTAGCTTGGGTGAGATGGTTTCTTAGTTCCCTTAACACTCTAAAACTCTATGATTCTAATCTGAGAATGCTACAGTCTCCATGGAATTTAAGTTGCAGTTGACCTGAAAAGCAGTGGAGAGGTCTATAGTTTGTATACATATTTCAGAATACATCGTATTTCCAGTGACCATGTGTGCTCAACAAATAGTGCAAATACCACTGAGGACACATATGATCTGAGAAGGAAACGGGCCGGTCATATGGAGAGAGTAAAGGGCACCAATAAATCGCTACAGGGTTCACATTGATGAAATTATGAATTTGTTGAAGTCGAATGAAATCTAGAGTAAGAACAAATATTCATAAAAGATGTTCAAACCTTTGTGACAGTCATGAAGACCAGATGAAACAAATCTTAAAGCACCATATACATGCTGGCTATTATTATTTCTAAACTAAAAATACAATAGCAAATAGTTTTTAAATGGCAAATTTTCTAGCTATATAATAGTGGGGCACCACATTATATTGATAATTAACATCCATTAAAACCCTCCAATTTTTTTTCCAGATAAATCACTTGTTCCCCATCTTGTACTTATGAAATGGACTATTTTGGAAACATGAGTATAAAACTCAACATTTATCCATATTGAATTTCACCAGCTTCATTCTCTCTACGATGCCTGGTGAAGTGTTCACACAGCATACAATTAATAAATGAATATTGAATGGATGTTTAATGAATAGTCAAATTTGTGGAAATACTTATTAATTACTGCTTACTAAATACCTGTAACACATAAGGTACTAAATTAGCATGCACATAAAATGCACTTTGAGATAAAGATGGGAGATTCAGGAAGCTCTGCCACATTTAATCATACTAATGGCAATACAAAAATGATAAATAAAACACAAATGCATTTGGGGGCAAGGGATGGGAACAAGTATTGATTAACTACTTACTACATGTCAGGCCCTATGCTAAGCACAGGGGATGCAAAAAAGGCAAAAGACATTCCCTGCCCTCAAGGAGTTTTTAATCTAAATGGGGGAGATATTATACAAATAAATATACACAAAGCAATACATATGCAGGATATATAGGAAATAATTAAAAGAGACAAGGCATTGTGATTAAGAGGGTTGAGGAAGGCTTCTTGTAGGAAGCAGAATTTTAGCTGGAACTTACAAGAAGCAGAGGAGGGAGAGCATTCCAAGTACAGGAGACAGAGAGAATGCCCAAAGCCTAGAGATAGAGTATTTTGTTCATGAAACAGTCAGGTGGTCAGTGTTGCTGTATTGAAGAGTTATGTGCTGGGGAGTAAGGTGGAAGAAGGTCGAAAAGTTATGAAGGGTTTTGAATGCTAAACAGAACATTTTGTATTTGCTCTTGAAGGCAACAGGAAGCCTTGGAAGTTTATTGAATGGGGGATGGGGAGTGAGTGTGTGTGTGTGTGTGTGTGTGTGTGTGTGTGTGTGTGTGTGTGTGTGTGTGAGATATAACTGGACCTGTATTTCTGGAAAATTTAAGTGGATGGCTGAATGGAGGATGGATTGGAGAGGCATTGGGGGAAGGGACACCAGCAGGCTACTGCAAAAATCAAGGCGTCCTTCCAGCTGAGCATCTGTGAATCTCTTAAAGTCCATGAAAAGCTTTATCAGGGAGTCAGTGAACTTGTGCTGGAAAACTTTCACCAACATTTTATGAAAATTAAGCATTTCCTTCAATTATGAAATTTTGAAAAATATTGTTCTAAGAACTGGTCCAAAGGCTTCACCATATAGTTGAAGGGGTCTGTTATACAGAAAAGGTTGATCTTTACCTGGGAAGCATTGGAGACCTCTGCTGTCCCTTTGTTACCATCACTCTCACTACATGACCGTTCCAGCTCCTTTTATGATTCTACATTACTTTAAAGATAACCTTGATACTACTTCTCAAGCACTTCTCTCCCCTAGAACCTAGTACTGTACTCTATAACAGATGTGTCAAGACTAAAATGTCTTGGGAAATGTTTTAACAAAATAAAAAAATTGGGAAACGTTTTAACAAAATGAATAAAACATGATACAACACAGATGATGTTAATCGGTGGTTTTCTAAGGAAATATGTGGCCCATGGAAAACTGTTTCTATTTGAGTCTGACACCTCTGCACTATAACACGGGTACTTTATAAATAAGGTAAGTATAGGATTGTGTAAGAAGACAGGCATAAACATAGATAACCATAACAGACAATATTACATGATGAGAATATTGGAGAGTTGCTAAAGAAAGTGTTATTGTGAGGGCTGCAAAGGAAGATTATTCATTACCAGTTTGGGAGATGAAGGGATAGGTGGTGGTCAAGGCTTCATGGCATCTGAGTTGGACTTTATGAGATAATCCTGGAAAGCTAAGGGTAAAAGATCAGGATGTGGAAGGCCTTGAATACAAAGCAGAGTTAAGAACCTTAGAGACAAGCAAATCTCAGAATATGGTCCAAAGACTCCCATGGGTCCATGAGATCCTTTCAGGGGGTCAAAAGGTCAAAACTATTTTCCTAATACTATTAATATGTACTTGCCAATTAAAATACTTCCCCCTTTTCTAACTGCATGATCTGCATGAGACTTGGTTTTCTTCATATATGTTAACCAAAACAACACATGGTATAAGATTTAATACAGAATCAGATAAGAGTATCCAGATGTCTTCTATTAGGATTTGCAAAAATATGTACAACCATGCCACATTTCCCTGTACATTTTTTTTTTGCTTGAAAGATAGAATTATTTTTCATTAAAATGTTATTTATGTTAACATGTAATGGGTTCATTATTATTTTAAAATGAATTAATAAATATTTAAATGTATCAGTTTGAATTTCTAATATAGTATATATCCATAGATATAACTCGTATAAACAACAGCTCTTTGGGGTCTTCTATAATTAAGAGTGTAAAGAGATCCTCAAATGAGTGTAAAGGGGTCACGAGTTCAAAACGATAGAAAGTCACAATGTTTTTGAGCAAAAGATTCATACAACTAGATATTTGCATAGGATATAGAGCTGAAAGGGACCTTAGAGCCCCCCAATTCCAATTCTCTTATTTTACAGATGAGGAAACTGACGCCAAGAGAGATTAAGTAACTTGATCAGAGTCATATGGCTAGTGTCTGAGGTAGGCTTCCAACTCAGGTCTTCCTGACTTTTTACCCAGCACTCTACTACATCAACTAGTTGCTTCAAGACTATTCTGACTGTGGAATTAAGCAATGACCTTAGCATGCTATTAAAATACTCCAGGTAAATTATAATAGGGGCAGAGGAGAGGGAGAAGTGATATATAACCATGGCTGCAATGGAAAATGAGGAAAGGAGGCATGAAAAAATGTTACAAAGGCAGAACCACCATGATTTGATGACTGATTGGCCATGAGAAATCAAAGATTATGACTGTGAGAGAGGGTACCACAGACAGAAGTCATGAGATAAGAAGGAAAAGCAGAGTTTTGGAGTGGTGATTACATTGTGAGTTCCTTGAGGGTAGGACCTCTTTTTTGCCTTTCTGTATCTCCAGCACTTAGCACAGTACCTGGCACATAGTACACACTTAACAAATGTTTACTGACTGAGTAATTGAATAGCACAGTTTCACAGGTACTGAATTTGAGGTACTGGTGGAGCATCAAAGTAAGAGATGAACAGAGAATATACGTTATAATTGCCAGGAACACCAATTCTACTACTAAAATTTTGTCTGCTAACCCTCCAACACGCACATTAGCATTTTGTTACAATGGAAAGGGATGTAATGAATGCCAAGGCTTTTAGATAGGAAGCACCGCGATACTAGCCCACAAGAATGCTAGCCCAAAATTGATTAGCAGGTACTGGAAATGGCAAAACTTTTATTGTATTTACTACTTGGTAAATTACTCCAGCTTAGCAGCATGCTTGTGCTGTCTCCTAACCTTTCCTATTCCAATTAGCATCATCAGGGTTCTTCAGTGCAATGTGGTTGGACTACCTTTGCCGAGTGGTACAGATCTCAGCTCTTTTCATTATTCATTTCTTAACTTGCTTTTTGCAAAACTGACTGATATGATACTTAGATGAATAATTTTATAGAAGCTCTCTTGCTTTCACATAGGAAGTCATGGGGATTTTACATGACAACATCAATTTCACCACATAGCTGTAGCACCCATGATATTTCCAACTCACCTAGAACAGCAGTTGTAGGGGGTCTCACCAAGTTACTCTTTTCTTAATAAGCCAAAGAGCATATGGCGGGTTACACAGTTTACTCTGGCTCCATGACCCAGGACTGGATAACCAGGACAGACAGCCCTCCTAGTTGAAAATAAAGGAATTTTTTAGTTTTTGCCCTCTAATTTCAGATATTTACCCAATTAAAAGCTAGGACCACATACAACTTCCACCTCCCAACAAATGGGGTTATAATTTTCTAGTATTATTTTTTCATTCACTTTTGGTTTAGTTCAATTATATTTTCTCCTCTCTTTTATTTAACTCATTTAATGTTAAATTCTAATCATGGTACAAATTTTACCCAAGCTGGTTTTTTACTGAAATTTGATCAAACAAATGTTTCAGGAAAGCCAAAAATATTCAATGTACTCTAACATAATAAAGCTCCACTCAACTATACACTTTTGTGCTTCCAAAACCATTTCAGGGTCTCTACTTATAGATGATTGACATGCACAAGAGAAGGAGATCAATCTTTTACCCTTTGGTTGCTTTTAAATCACCATATG
Organism: Bettongia penicillata ogilbyi; assembly: GCA_023548195.1. Lineage (NCBI taxonomy): Eukaryota > Metazoa > Chordata > Mammalia > Diprotodontia > Potoroidae > Bettongia > Bettongia penicillata. The sequence continues at coordinate 4,086,835 of JAJHZJ010000372.1, read as the reverse complement.
ACTACAACTTCTTCCATCAAATCTAGAATCTTCTTTGCAACTTTCACGGTGCTCCAAAACCTGATACTATTCAAATTCTTCCCACCCTACCTCCACTTTCTGATATCTCTGCTACATACTGGACAGGCTTGTCTTCCAGCTGTCCCTAAGAACCTGCAGGCCACGGTCATTTCCTCCTTTGTATCTTCATTAAAGTTCTTACCCTCACCAGGAATGCTTTCCCTCCTCCATACTGATCCAAATTTTATCCATCCTTTAAGACCCAGTTAAATCTCACCTCCTCCACAAAGTCTCACCTGACCAATGCACCAAAATGCATCTCACTCATCTTAATGTTGCTTCTATGATCTGTAACACCATTCAACTGAGATGACAACATCTGAAGGAAGAACCACTGCTAATTGTGCCTGGAGCTTAAGTAAGGAGATATCTCAAAGGAAATAAGGGTGTTTTTGGAGGAAACTAGCCGACCTTGAAACCAGAACATTTTAGGAGCGCACCTCTAGGCAGGAAAGATAATAAAGGCATGTCAGATAGCTAGTTGTATGAGAATAGAAGTTTTTGTCAGAAACAAAGTTGGTTATAAGAGAAATCCTGAGTATGAAATTTGGGTTTGCCAATGAACCCAAGGATTTGGTGCTAAAGTGACTGCGTATATGGAGAGGGGTAGACTTTATTCTGGGTCCCCAAACATTGATACCAGCATCCAGAGTTTAGGTGAGGCTGCCTCACCAAGTTCTGTACATGAAAGACAAACATATGGTCTCTCTTTAGCCTTTGTAAGTGAAGAGTGAATGCAGTGGTATGGAGAGATCAACCCAGAACACCAACCATGAGATCACCCTGGAGCTATAAGCTGCGTAATATTAGCACAGAATTGTCTGTGGTCTTGAATTAGCACTTAGCTAATAAGTGTTAGCTTTGTTTCTCCCACTAAACTATAAGTTCTTTGATGAGAGGCAGTAGGAAAGAGCTGAATAGTGAGCAGGCACTGGAGCCAAGGCACTGGGCACCTAGGTAACACAGTGGATAAAGTATCAAGTCTGGAGTCAGGAAGACTCATCTTCCTGAGTCCAAATATGGCCTCAGACACCTACTAGCTGTATGACCCTGGGCAAGTTACTTAACCCTGTTTGCCTATGGCCAACCACTCTAGTATCTTTGCCAAGAAAACGTCAAACCTCAAATGGCATCATGAAGAGTCAGATGTGACAGAAAACTACAGAATAACACTAACACTGGAGTCAAGAAGACCAAGGTTCTAGTCCAAACTTAGATACCTATTGGTTTTTGACCCTAGGCAAGTCAATTAACCACTCAATGCTCCAGGCAACTCTCTAAGACTAGAAGGTGTCAATCAATGCAAAAAGTTTCCTCATTCATTCATTTTCCTAAAGCAATAAAATCAGATTTTGCCCTCTTCTATCCTGTACTTCTACATATCCCCAAAAGAAGCAATTACATAGTAGGTCCTCTAAATGCCATGTTCATTAAAATCTGAGCCCTTCTATAATGGTACAAATTCTCTGGGGGCTTCTATGGTCAATATCCCTCCTATCCTAAGTCTACCTACCAGCTTCCGTTCTTCTCACTTTCCCCCCAAATCAGTGCTTCTACTAATAAAGCAATCATTCCTTTAAAACCTCCGCTGACATCCTTGTTAAGTCTACTAGCATTTATTAAGTATCTACTATGTTCCAGGCAACAGGCTAAGTGCTGGAGATACAAAAAGAAAAAGGGGGCAAAAAACAAATCCTGCTCTCAAGTTCCTCGCAGTCTAATGGGGAAGACCATATACCAACAATTATATGCAGATAATCTATAAACAGGATAAACCGGAGGTTGTTTGTGAGGGAAAGCAGACTAGGACTAAGAAGAAATGGCAAGGGACTCTTGCAGAAAGTGAGACTTCAGTTGAGACTTGAAGGGAGCCAGGAAAGCTAACAGGCCTCAAAGATAAGAAGAGAGTGCCCAGGCATGGGGGACACAGGAACGGCCAATGAAAATGCTTGGAGTCAAGAGATGGGAGATGAAGTGTCTTGTCTGAGGAATAACAAGGAGGTCAGTGTGACTATCTCACAGTGTGCATGGAGGGGTATGCGTAAGAAGACTGGAAGGGCAGGAAGCAGGCATGTTATAAAGAGCATTGAAAGCCAGGGGATTTTATCCAGAAACAAGCTCTTGCCCTTAGGGCCAAGACACGAAAAAGAGAAAACAGCTCTTTACCACAAAAGCCTGACAAGTCAATAAAATTTACCACATGAATTTTTTTAAAAATTGATGGCTCTAGAGGAGGAAGAAAATTGGGAGCTCAAATTTTTTTTAAAAAAAAAAAAAATGTCCAAAAAAATTGATGGTTTTCATCCATAGTTTTTTGAGCCTTGGTTACCACAGAGGTAACCGATTCCCTCTCTGAAGACAATTTAGACTCTCTGAATATACTCTACCAATGGAAAAATGTCTAAAACTCCCATAAAATCCTCTCCTTTCAGGTACACAGTATAGTTTTATAACTACCCATATCACCTATTTATACACAGTGAAAGAAAAAGAACAAAATTATAGAGTATTTTCAATAACAAGTTGAGTGGAGCTGGTCTACAGCCACTATAATTTCGGGTAAGTACTTATTCTCTCCTAACTTATAAAAGAAGTTCTCAGCTATTTGCATATTTAAACCTATCCTTACCAAGGCAAAGAAAACAGAGAAGGAACAGACTAACACCTCAACGATTTATTTCTTTATCAGTGGATAAGCTGAATCCTTCCCTTCCACCCCCCCCAAGAGAGCTCCTTAAGGCCTGGGACTGCCTGACTGGTGATGCTAGCACCCAGAACAACGCCTTGCACACAGCAGGTTATTAGTAAATGCCTGAATGGAATTAAATTGACCTGCAGGGGATAAACTGTTCTAAATGGGTAAATTTTTCAGATAAATTGTCACTAAGCTTCTTTAACTCCTTCTGATAGAACTCTTTCTAAAATGTATTACTTATTTCCCTACACACAAACACAGAAAACAGATTACACTGAACAGAATTCAGTCCTTCCCTTATGATTCAGGATTATCCTAATCAAAATCCCCCTCTGCTGTAGAGGAGTAAGGCTCTCAGGGACAACTGAGATGGTGCAGGCTTTACTTAGGAGCTCCATCTTTCACTGAAACCACAAAACTACTGGCTTTTTTTTTTTTTTCATTTTCTTCACTCAGTGAGAACTCACTTCCTAATGCTGTCATAAAGTCTGTTTTGAGTACCCCTACAAGCACCTCTTGTCCGTCCACTGTTTAGAAATAGTAGTGTACTCTAAGCCTGGGAAAGTTTGCTCAAGAATACTGGAAAGCAAAAAAAAAAAAAAGTAAAAAGTGAAAAAAAAGAATACTGGAAAGAATACTGCTCTTCAAAACTGATAGTCATCTCAACTTTACACAATAACAAGCCAAGAAATTCTAACCAGAAGGCCTGAGGGTGGCTGCATGCATCTCCTATAAAGTAAAATTAAATAGAGTTTGTGCTAGCTATTTTTCTAACTCTCCAGGTCCTTTTCACATAGAGATGCCCCCTGTGAATGATTCTTCTGGGAACAAAGCTCCCTTCATATGGAAAGGCAGGTTAAACCAACCCCTGTCCTTGAAAGTACAGCATGAAGTACTCATATAGCCTATGTTTCCAAGTCACTGTTGCTGCGAAATTAAATATTTAAAAATAGCCTTATATACAAAGCCTGCCTCTCCACACACAAAGACAAGCAAAGACAAAACTGAGGCAAAACTGAGAAGTCAGCAAAACAACCTTCTTAGGATCACATTATTAGTTCTCCATTTCTAGGCCCTTTCTCCAGCCCTCTCCTGTCTCACGGGCTCATTACCTACCTAATCTTTAGATAATCAAAGCAGAGGTCTGAAATCAAACATTTTCATCTGTCTGATTTATCTGCGAACCATCAACCACACTATATCCAAAAGAAGTGTACATAAAACACTACTTCACACTGGCATTATTTTAAATGGGGTTGAGAGATTCCTCTCCCCCTTTTTCTGGAATTCACATCTACTCCCTCTTGTTAATTGTATCTCTGGCCAAAAGATTTTAAAGCACTTAGGGGATACAGCAGAGAGAACACACTGGGCCTGGTATCAGGAAGCCCTAAGTTCAAATCTGGCATCAGATACTTCCGAATTATGTGACCTTTGCTTGCCTCAGTTTCCTCAACTATAAAAATAGGCATTATCATAGGACCTATCTTTCAGGCTTGTTCTGAGGACCAAATGAGATAATATTTTTAAAGTATTTAGCATAATGCTTTGCATATAGTTTGTGCTATATAAATGCTGGTTATCACCATAATTTGACAATGAAATGTGTCATAATGCATAATCTTTGTTCATGGAATTCCAATGATATAACTATATAATACTAATTTAATTCTATTATCACTAATAATATAATTAATTATATTATGTATCTAATATAGCTAATTTAAGGTCCTTGAAAGCAGGCACCGCATTTTGGTATTTCTATCCTCAGTACCTAGCTACCATTTATACATAGTAGGCACTTACTTGATATTCATTGTATGGAGGTAATTCAAATTCTCCATGGGCATTCTGGATGGTTCAGTGGTTTGTCTGCTAAATGGGCTATTACGGTAACATTTTTGTTGTCATTATTAAACCCAAGTCGTGAATGTGAAGAATGTATAATTAGAGATGAAGTTAAAGGACCTCTCCCTTCAAAATGAAACTCCACTGAATTTTTCTCGTAGGTTTCACCAATAAGCTAAATGAGAATCATTTTCTAATTATTTCTTTTGGAAACATGCATTTAATTCTGCCAACTGCTTAAGTAATACTGTTAAATAGCTTGTATCCTTACTGAAGCATAAATGAGGAGAATCAAATAAGTGGATTATAGTCAGTACAAAAAAAAAATAATCTCCTTTTGGGCCTGTTGCACAAACTCTGCTTTAGAGGACTCTGAAAGCCCAGACAAAACATTCCAGACATTCTTAGAGCTCCATGCTTGTCATCACTCTTCATAACTAAAATCAGATCTCCTAATACTAGTTGAGTTAATGCTATCTCTTGTTAGGGGTTTGGAGGCACTCTGGGGCCAAAAGGAGAGGTGGGAAAGAAGCAGCAATTATGTTCTAGAGTCTACAAAGGGATGACGGTGATACAAATTAATGAACGGCCTCCTGACTAAAGCTGATTGAGTAAGCTCGATTGACAGGACAGACTAGGAGTACTTCTGATTGGGTATTGCAGAAAGACTGAGATTTCCATGAGATTGGCGACTTGATATGGAGGCTCAGGGGTCATAAGAGAATGATAATTCTGAGTTTCCTTCTATAAGGATGGGAATGAAGGAGTCAGCATTCAGGCTGAAGGGGGAAAAGGGAAAGGAACATGGGCAAAAAGGTTGGGGGCAAAGCTTCCCTATAACACCTGCTCCTGCTAAGCCCTAGTCAGTCAGGCAGACATTTATTAAGCACCTACTATGAACCAAGCATTGTGCTAAAAGTTGATAATACAAAAAAAGCTAAAAGACAGTCCCCTCTTGTCAAGAAACAAAATCTAATGGTGAAGATAACAGGGCAATAGATGGGCTGGACTGGGTTGGAGAAAAGTACCCCCATAGCACCTTTTCCTTTTGGGCCCTCTGACCACTGATAAGATCATACATATGGCCCATTAATATGACATTTTTTCATTAGGCACATAAAATTAACTCTTAATTATCTGTCTAAAAGTTATATTTACTATGAATTACAACACATGTGGTCTATAGATAATAAGATCATAGGACTGAGATTAGAGGAAGATAGGAAGACAGGTGGGAGAATAAGGAGGGAGGGAGGGAGGGAGGGAGGGAGGGAGAGAGAGAGAGAGAGAGAGAGAGAGAGAGAGAGAGAGAGAGAGAGAGAGAGAGAGAGAGAGAGAGAGAAAGAGAAAATCTGTGAAGCACTGTGTACGAATCCCAGACGTAAGACCAAGAGTTAGAGAAGCTTCTGAGGTTGGACAGAACTGAACATCATTCTCCTGATTCTCACAAAAGGCTTTGGTATACGGGAGAGAGAGGAAAACCCAGATGACACACAAGACTTCTACATTTTTGCGTTGAATATAAAGGAACTCAGGAAGAGAAGAAAAAGTACAAAGTACCTATCTTGACAAAATCCCGCATGCACAGAAGGCAGAGGGAACCATCAGAGCAGCACAACCCAGTCCTCAACAGAAAAACATAAAGAAGGAACATTCAAAGTGGTATCATGAGAAATACTGAAACAAAAAAGAGAGGCCTTCTCCAAAACAGACCCACTGAGCCTAGAAAGGAACAGGCATGACCAAGTAACCTCCTAGCATGCTAAGCAAGCAGGGACTTTGTGAGGGTGTTGGTCACTCAGGAAAAGGGAAGAAACAAGCCCTTAGAAGAGGCGTACTGTCCCTCTGCTTGAATGAATCTGTGACCTTACCAGTGCAAACAATAATACTGATGGTGATGAAAACTAGCACTTACATAACACTTTTAGGTTTGCCAAGTAATTTTAAAACATCATCTTATTTGATACTCACAATACTGGAGGGTTGGGTGCTATTATTATCCCCATTTCGCACATGAGGACATTGAGGCAGATAGACATTCACTGATTTGCCAAGGGTCATAAAGCTAGTAAATATCTGAGGTGGGATTTGAACTGAGGCCCTCCTGACTCCCTCCAATACTACAAATACTAATCCATCCATTTCTTCTCAAACGGTGCAACTTCTGTGTCTGAATTCCCATAAACCCTCCAAAGAGCTGATTTTGTCAAAGTCTCTTAATATTAAAAGGCATCAATTTAGAACCGAACTGTCCCTCATCCCTCCCCTCCCCTTCATAAAACTGGCCTATATTGCTTTTCTCATCCAACATCCTTTGGATATGTTGAATTTCACTTCTTGCAAGTAATTCATCACTGGTAATATGATGCCACACCCAGGCCAGCTCTGCATAGCCTTTAGGTCACTTACAATTTTGATTCTTTGGGGATGACTACAACGTTCTAAAATTAATAGTTACATAACATCATTAGAAGATTATTGGTGTTGAAAAGATGGATTTTTGTTTTAATTAGAATTTGACATTAAGAGCATGAGGTCTGGAATCTGGAGTCTTCAAGAGTTCAAATCTGGCCTCAGACACTTACTAGCCGTATGACACTGGACAAGTAACTTAATCCTACTCATCTCCGTTTCCCTATATGTAAAATGAGCCAGAGAAGGCAAACCACTCCAGTATCTTTGCCAAGAAAACACCAAAGGGATCACAAAAAGTCAGATATGACTAAAACAACTGAACACAAAGGCTACCCAACCGCCCAAATATGGTTTATCCTCCCTTCCTTCTGGTCAATCCTAGGCCCAGTTCATGGTACAGCAGCAGTATATGTCTTTAAGGAATATATACTAGCAGATCTGCTCAAAAGACTTTCTACCAACTGCCTATCGTTAACCAGAAAACGTCATTCATCTAGTTTTTCCCCATGTGTGAACCATTAACTCAAAAGATTTTACACTAAAGTTATCAACGAAGAGGCTTTCCAATGATGCAAGGTTTGGCACAACTAGGACAACGTCATCTGCAACACAAGCACTGAATGACTTCACCATCTATAAGGATTTCCTTTGCCATTTGGGCTCTGCACTGGACAGTGATGAGCACCATTAATGAACATGTACCTGCTTATGTCTTGCTTGATATTAATAGCCAGTGAGTCACTGAACAAAGTTATCGCTCACTGCATCTTTCAAGGAATCCTTTATTATCTTAATACGTGAGTGAGAGATACCTTCCTAGGAGTCTTTGAGGTGGCATTATGCTTTATCGAATCATGGGGCTATTTGTAAACAACAAAACACAGAAAAATATTGTATTAGTTACTTCCTTCATTAAATTTGTGACTATAATGATATGGTCCTACTACAGAATATAATTTGTAAAAGCCTGCCTGTTCCCTTCTTATTTTCATTAATGCTGCCCTCAACACTGAAGAAATCCTGAGTCAATACTGTGATATGCTCAGTACTGTGTAATCTTCCATATGGAACTCCTTTGTCTATCTGGACGGTTTTCTGATTTTTGTAATTCTTTTATGTCACTTCTATCCTCGTGCAGTATATCGGGACCATGTTGTTATTCAAATTTGGTGGTTCCACTATCACTGTTACAGAAATGTTGGAAGACACATAACTCCCATTTTCCCATTTGTTACCTTCCTTTTAGTTCATCCTTAAATTCTTTCAGGATGACATGACTTAATTGGGATCCATGCTAAGATTTCTGAAAATCCATTTTTCTACCTACTACTCACTACTTTACAAGATGGCATTGTTCATAATATTTACCATTTTCCTTCATAAAGTTTTGAAAATAACTTCATATTCTACACTGATGCTGTCCTTGACTACCATGCCTTTCTTTAGCAAGAAGATCAAGCATTTGCTATATGAAGAAGTTTCCAGTACTTTTTGATCCCTTTTTGTAATAAATTATCTGAATTAAAGTTCTGGTAATCCATGTCAACTTCTTTTGCCAATTATCTATTTTCCTGTGTCAAAAGTTTTTAAAAAATCATTCAGATTGCGTATTTTGCTATTTTACTTCTTCCTCTAATTTGACGAATTTATATTACTTTTATGCCAATACTGTGTACAGATATCTGATTCCGAAATGACAACCATATTGGTAGTGCAGCTAGGGGGCACAGTGGATAGAGTGCCTGATCTGAAGTCAGGAAGACCTGAGTTCAAATGTGGCCTCAGATTTTTACTAGCTGTGTGACCCTGGACAAGTCACTTAACCCTGTTTGCCTCAATTGCCTCACTATAAAATGAGCTGGAGAAGGAAATGGCAAACCACTCCAGTATCTTTGCCAAGAAAAGCCCAAAAGGGGTCACAAGGGAGTCAGACACGACTGAAAATGATTAAACAACCACCACATTGATAATTAGTCATTTTTTGTTTAAGATAAGAACACTTTCATTTTTTTTGTGCTGTTACTCAGTGCCCACAAAGCCCTGTGTGTCCTGACCTTTATCTCAAATATATTATTTGTAGTGTAAAAGATTGAGGCTTCTGTGTAGCTTACAAGTCTTTGTTTCATTTTATGTCTTGAACTTCATAATTTTCATAATTTTATTCCAAGGATTCTTAACCTAGGCTCCTTGAGCTAGTTTTTAACATATTTTGATTACTATTTTAATATAGTTGGTTTCCTTTGAAACATTATATTTTATACATTTAAGAACATTATTCTGGGAAAGGGTTCATAGGTTTTGCCAGATGGTCAAAGGCATCAATGACACACAAAATGGTTAAGACCCCCAGCTTTGCTCCATGCCTACCTTTACAGTGAAGTCATTAAATATGTCATCTCATTTGAAAAGTTATGACAAGCTCTTCAAACAATTTCTTGCCTCCTCACACTGTGTAATACATTTTGGTGAATAAATTGTGTTTATCTTCACAGTCATCTTTTTGCATGTGCTCCTCAACCAGATTCCTTCTGGACGTCCATCTCTACGCCAGTAATGTTAAAATCTCTACAATCTCCTCCTCTCGTTGGTGATTTTGTTCCACACCTCCATTTGAGGAAATATCCGTGCCAGCCATGCTTACTATAAATATGGTTCAACCTATGCCTCTTTGGACTTCTTCTGGACTTGACCCTGTAGTATTTCCCACACAGCTTTTTAGTTTCTTTTTATGTTGTCTCCTACCCCACCATTAGAATACAAGCTCCTTGAGGGCAAAGATTGTCTTTCTTACTTATATTTGTATTGCCATAGGTTAACATGGTGCCTGGCATATAGTAAGCACTTAATAAATGTTATTTGTATACCTAGCTATCATTATGGGCACTGCAAAATGTGTATTATATGAACTAACATTTCTTGCTAAATTTGGATACATGATAAAAACAACTCTGCCAACTCTTTTGTCTATGAACCAGCCTTGCTTTTTAGCTATAAATTCCATACATATTCTAGCTTCTGGTTTCATTTATAGTGTGAATATTAATAAAGAAGATTCATTTCCTCCAACAGTATATTGATTTGTTGGCTACTGAACATTATCTCACATTTGGAGTGGCTGCTGTTTATATTTATAGACTCTATAAAAACTGTGTAAACCCCACCACTGTTAAAATGGGAAAATGTGATCTGTTTCAAGAAAGGAATATGGTAGTTCTAAGATCCCTGTATCCTAGGTTATAGCCCAGAAAAGTGGTAGTACCCAGAAGACATCTCCTTATTTTGGCTTTGCCAATAACTGGCCATCTGGCACAAAATGAGAAGAAAATGCAATTCAGGTATAGTTTTCCTTTTCTTAGTACCAAGTAGAACAGGAGGAAAAAAGGTTGTTTTCTACCTCTATTTTGGCCCAGGTATAAATTTTGAACTAGAGGATCACCTAAAATCCTAAACATATAAACAGTCAAGTCTTCTGGGATATAGTTCTGTAAAATATTCTATTTTTGTACCAATCAATAGATATTAATATGTGCCAGGTACTCACTATATCTAGTCACTGGAGAAAAAAGTGCAATGAATGAAACAGTCCCTACTCATAAGGAGCTTACATTCTAATGTTATTCGCCTTTGCTATTATATTTCATATAGCTAATACTAAAATTATTTTGTGCTCCCTGGGAATGTCATTTACGTATAGCACAGAGATCTCCATAGGAAGATCTTTGGGAATGTAATTGACTTACAGTACAGAAAGATACCCCAGTACTTGAAAGAAGTCATTATGGGTTTAAAATATGCCACACATGATCAATAATTTGCACATGGATGAGTCATAGTTGGCTACATAAGAAGCGCATCCCCATTGATCTAGGTTCTCACACATTTCACTGAGATACAGAAAGCTCAGATGCTATTTATAGTTCCACTACTGATTATCATTTGAAGCAAGTTTCTGTGCCTCATTTTCCCAATCTATAAAACTAGACAATACAAATTTACAAATATTTCTTCTATCATTGAAAGCATCATCAAAGAAAGTATGGAAAAAATAAATTCTTTACATCATAAAGTATTAATCTTCAGTAACTAAAAAACCAGGGACTATGAGTAATATAGAAGCAATCTTGAGAAAGCAAACCTTAAAAGAAACAATTCCTCTGACGATAGTGAGTCTGTGAATTTTTTCCAACTAGTGACAAAGAAATGAGTAACTCCAAAATGTCTGATCCCCGATTGATTTTTGCACATGACTTTAATTCAGTATGGAAATGGCTAGAAGAAGAAAAGGTAAATTTCTAGAGTGTAGGGATCAAATGTATATCTAGGTTGAAAAGCTGAAATATTAGTGGTACCACAATGGAAAAGACACACAAAATAGCTCTGAAGTTCAACACAGAGGAGAAAGATAGAAACTCAACACTGAATGAATACATCATCTTTGAATCACCCAAAAATATAGAAGAAATGTTTTAGGAATAGTTATGATGCCTTAAGTTACACATTAACTTATTTCTTTGTACTCTATGTGGGGAAGATCAGAGTAGTGAGTCCATATCTGAATTACTGGGTTCATGTTCTACGTGCCACATGTAAGAGAAGCCATTGATATGATGGAAAATGTTCAAAGGTGGCTAATGTTCAAAGGTGGCTAAATGTTCAAAGGTGGCTAATATGATGGTGAATCACCTTGAGAACATTCCATAGCATGACTGGTTGAAAGAAAGAGTAATGTTTATCCTAGAGAAGATAGGGAAAACATGGTAACTGTTTTAGGTCTTCAAAAGCCACATGAAAGAAGGATTAGACTTCTTCTTTTTGGGTCCAGAGAGTTAAACTATAAGCAATAAGTAAAAGTTACAAAGAGACAAAGTAAGGACCTACGTCAAAAGAAACTTCCTTATAATTAAAGCCATATTCCAAAGTGAAATGTGCTGCCTGAGGAGGTGGTGGGTGGGTTTCCCATCACAGAAGGTCTTCAAGAAAAGCCTGTCAGATATGTGGTAGAGAAGATTCTTTTTTACTTATGGGTATGGTCTCTAAAGTTACTTCAGCTCTAAGATTTTGCATAACTTTTAAGTATCTGAGAAGTTATGGTTGAGAAGGACCATATGAGGAAAACTATATGCACTTAGAAAAGGGACTCATATACAAAAATATTTATAGTAGGTCTTTTTATTATAACAACAACTTGGAAACTAAGAGGGGGAATAAATTGAAAAAATGGCTGAATACATTGTGATATGTGAATGCAGTCAGCTATTACACTACAAGAAATGACAAGGGTGACAGTTTCAGAGAAACCTGGGAAGACTTGTACGAAATGATATAGAGAGAAGTAAGCAGAACCAGGGGTACAATTTAAATAATAACATTGTAAAAAACAAAAAACTTGGAAATATCCAATATTCAATGTAATGGCCAACCATTAGAATGAAGCAAGCTATTTACCCACCTCCTGAAAAACAGAGATGATCAACTCAAAATACCAAATAAGACATACATTTTTGGACAAGACTAATATGGAAAATCGTTATGCTTGACTATACATTTTGTTATAAGGACTTTTTTTTTCAGTTTAAGGAGGGGGGTTGTTAGAAGGGAAATAATGAGCAGTCATAGATAGGGTAGCTAAAAAGAAAGAGAAAAAAGGAGTCATTAACACACTTTTTTAAAATGCACAAGATAGATCAGAAGACCAAAAGAAAACAGAGACAAGCAGGGCAACTTTCAAAGTTATGTTGAATTTATCATATACTAAAAGGAAAATCAAGTAATATGTGATAAAGATACACAATTTAATATCCAATCCTCTTTTTCTGTTAAACTCTGAATATGGAAATACTCATTTTATTTAATGTTTACAAAATTTAGAATAAAAAATGGAAAATATACAGGTTGAAGTTCCTATGTTTCAATGTTTCTATTAACATGCATGGAATAAGCCCAAACTTGTGAACTGCATTCTCATATGGACAAGAATTATTTATAAAACATATAATTTGTAAATAAGGAAGATTAGTTGGATATAAGATGTTGTATAGTTTTTATATTAAGAGAGAAGGAGAAAACATATCACCTGAACTTACTAAATCACATTTTCTCTGTGATAGTTCCTGGAGGGGGTATTGCTATCCCATTCCACAGCTAAGGCAATGTTGTACGGTCAAAAGTATTCTGGCTCTGAACCTAGGTTCAAATGCTACTTCTAATACTTACTACCTCCATGACCTTCAGATTTTCACTAAAACTTCCCGAGGCTCAGTCTCCTCATCTGTAAAGTGAAGGCACTGGATTAGATGGCCTCTAGGGCACCTTCTGCTTCTGAAGAATTCTATGACCCTAAACCCCTGTATGCAGTAAATAGTTCACTCTACTTGAAAAGGTCAAAATACTTCATGTTATGAATGGCTGAATCCACTTACTTCCATTTTGTAGATGAGAAAACTGAGGTCCAAGGAAATTTAGTAATTTGCCCAAGGTTACACAAGTAGTAAGGGGCAGAGCCAGGATTTGAACCCTGGTTTCTTTTCTCTGAGTCTGATGCCCTTTCTACAGGATTACAGTTCTAAAATTAAGAACATTTTGGCAGCAAGCAATATTCCTTTTGCTTAAGGCCAAAACATTTTCCCTCTGGGGCTGTTATAAGTGAAAGGAAAAGTGTGATTCACTCTATAAACAACTTTTCAGGAATTCCTCCTTTATTCTCACTTTTCAGGAATATCTCTCTTGCATCTACTTATCTTAAATGTTTTGTGATTTCTAGACCTAAGTCATGAACTCTTCTCCTAACTCAATTAGTTTTTTCCCTGATTCTAAAAATAAATGCTGAGCCAAAAATTGCCAATACTTTTAAAAGATTCAAAAATATCAGTGTGAAATGATGTCATGTATAACAAGAATTTGCAAATCACTCGAGAACAGCTCTGTCTCGAATAAACAATTGGACTTCCTAAAGCCCATACTAGGAAGAAGCAAAGTTCTGGGTTTATCCTGTGGGCTTCAGTGCACTTGGACTCACAGCCCTAGAGCTCATGCCCAGAGCCACATTTCCATGTACTCACATGAAAGAGATGACAAATTCAGTGAAATATGGGAAGCCCACAGCATCATTTACTATTGTATCATTTAAAGCCAGAAGGTCCTTTGAGGTCTTCTAGCCCAGGTACCCCATTATACAGATAAGGAAACTGAAGTTCACAGAGGCACAACGTTTTTCCTAAGGTCGCAAAGACACTAAGTAATAGAGGCTAGATTAGAACCTTTATACAGGGCTTTCCCTACTGTATTGTGCTGCCATGTTGTGATGCCATCTTATATCAAATCCACAGACTCACTGATTTTAAATAGTTTATGAACAGTTATATAATTTGTATAACAGGGAGAACCTCCAATATATTTTTCTAAAGTTCCTTATTACATGAACTGAGTCCACAGTAAGTTCATGTTAACTGGCCTCAGGTGTGTCTTTCATCCATCAATGCATTATTCAATCTCTGATGGATTTTCTATCAACTGTGCCTACTTTGAACCTACTCCTTTCTCCTCAGGACTGCAACTCCAATTACACACACACACACACACACACACACACACACACACACACACACATCCCTAACTGAAATGACCTTTCCTTTTCACTAAGACTGAGTACATCAACCATAAATTCTCTTATCTCCTTCCTCCATACCTCAAAACTACTTTACCTGTCCTCTTGACTTGTTCTAATCTCAGAGGATAAAATGATTCTTCTTCCTCACAAGAATTGTGCCTGTGATCCTATTCCCTCCATTTCCATCAACAGCTTACCCTATTGACTGTCCCTTTCTCTCAGATCTAGTCGATATTTATCTACAGGCTCCTTTCCTTCTTCCAAAAAACACATTCAGGTTTCTCCTGTCATAAGAAAAACAACCCCAAATCCCAGGACACATCAGTTTATACTTTTCCCTCTTTCACTGTTAAACTTCTAAAAAGTTTTCAATGAAGAAAAAGAGAAAATATCTTGTCATGTCATTTACATTGTAAATGGAAACTACAATGATGTAAATGGAAACAACAGTATAACGTAAGAAATAACAAAAAAAGAAAGAAAAAAAGAAAAACAAAAATAACTACTGTGTAATAGGAAGATTTAAACTTGACCCTGGACAAAGATGAGAAACTATAACTCCCTCTTTTCTCCTCAGAAGTAGGCGACTATGGGTATAGGACACAGTATATACTATCAGACATGGTAGATGTGGTGGCTACTTTTCCTGTGCTGTTTTTGTTAATGTTTTCTTTTCTATTCTTTTTACAAAGGAAGGTTCAGTGGATAGTGGAGGGAGAAAGACACATTCAAAAACTGTACTGATAGAAAAACCAAGATAACCACACAAAATATCAAAAATAAAGTCTACTCTTACCGCTTTCCCTTCACCACCCATCCTCAGCCCCTTAGAATCATCTGGCTTTTTAACCTCACAACTCTCTTGGAACTTGCTCACTCAAAGGTCACTAATCTAATAATCTTTCGTCTTTGTCTTTTGACCTTTTGAGGCACTGAACACCAGTGACCATCTTTCTTTCCTGGATATTTTTCCACCCTTGGCTTCTGTCACACTGGCCTCATCTGGTTTTCCTTCTCACTCTCTGACAGGTTCTCCTCAGTTCCCTTTACTCGTTCATCTATCCTCTCTTGTGTTCTCTGTATATACCCTTTTCATTAGTGGGGCTTATTAGCTCTCATAGGTCATATCCCTACACAGATGACTCCAGAAATCTACATATCCAAGCATATCCTCAAATTTCGTCAACATTTCCAACTACCTATTGGACATCACTGCTAATGGTGCCTTAGCACTTTAAATTCAATATGTCTCAAACTCAACTCATCATTTTTCTCCTTAAACTATACTTCCTCAACTTTTCTACTTCTGCTGACAACACCCACACCATCCACCTAACTCAAAATCTTAATAGCACCAAGTCTCCAAAGTCTTTAGTCCTTCTGACCCATTTCTCTCCTCTCCACAACCAACAATATCAATCAGTTTACTGTTGATTCTATCTCCAAAAGGTTTCTTATATCTACCTCCTTTCCATTAATTCTGCCAATATTTCCTTTAGCTCTTACCTGGACTATGATAATGGAGACCCACCTAATCTCCTTGCTCCACCCCACCCTCATCTCTTTCTCTGTCTCTCATCTGTCTCTATCTGTTTCTCTGTCTGTCTCCCTCCAATCTATCCTTCATACAGATGCCAAAATCATCTTTCTAAGACATAGGTTTGAAAACAGGACTCCTATACTCAAAAACTCAATGGCTTCCTATTGCCTTCAGAAGCAAATAAAGACTCCTTAGCTTGACATTTAGTCTTCCATATTCTGCAACCTATTTTTCTACTCTAACTTCAAAATTTTTATCTTCATATTCCTAAAACCTGACAGTATTTTTGCTCATAATAGTCACTTATTTAATTGAAAATAAAATTTAGTTACAGATGAAAGTCATTCTGGGTGAGGAACTAGGATAGTATCTCATTTTGGTTCTAATTTAACATTTAAAATAAAAGACAAAATAAGTTTGTAATACCATTTTCCATGACCAATGGTCTAAAATATGTTTTGATTTTGAATTCCTATTGGTAATAAATTTTTGTGGTACAAGTTACGTACATTTATTTATAAATTAGAATGCATGTATGTAGTTCTAAGTTCAGCTGATTTCTATACTTGCTATTAATGGCCTTCTATACTTCGATTCCTACAGAAAGAAGGCCATTAATACCAAGTGTAGAAATCAACCTAATTCAACCTTAACAGTTGAAAAATATACTTCACAAAAATATACAATTTAAAACAGAAGTGAGCACATTACTAGTTGGGCTTACAAATTCACAGTACTCAATTTTCAATTCCATCCAATTATACTAAGGTTTCTGTTGAAATTCAGCCCATAAATGTTCATCTTCCCTGATGTCAATCAATTACTGTTGCAAGTTAATCCAAAGGTGTTGCATGTTAATAGCTTTAACAAATGTGTAAAAACCCCAACCATTTCTCAAATACATCTCTTCTTCTTAGCGTGGCTCATTTCATGAATTTGAAGAGGCACCTAAATTTTAAGACTTTGAAACCAAGCAGGTGAAACTCTCAAATGCTCAGAGATCTGCGATCTCATTGATCTCAAAGTTTCCTCCAATGACCAATCCATGAATCAATAAGCATTTATTAGGTGCCTACTCTGCGCTTGCTACTGTTCTTGGTCCTGGGCCACAAAGAAAAAAAAAAATAAATGCTAAGAATAACAAGGAAAACTGCCCCAAAAAGGAAGCAAAAAAGAATCCAAGAAAGGAGAGAGCCACTGTTTGGCATGAATAGGATAAAATAAAGAGGAACTCAATCACTCTTTTACTTTAGTCTTCTTTGCCAAGGAAATAAGCATACCATCATAGACAATAGATGCGAGTCAGCTAAAATCCAATGAATGAGGTCATTCATCCACTGGAACCTAATGATAATTATTTTTTCCAAAGTTGACCACATAGGAAATCCTTATAAGGAATGTCCTCTTGGTATTTCAGTAAGTGAACTTAAAATTACCCAAAAGGAAGTGAGCTTACATTGGCTGAAGTGACAACATGTACAAAAATAAGTGCACATAGGATATGTGCAAAGTAAATAACAGGTCTGTCTGTGTTCATCCTTCATTTTCGAAGACCATGACATCAGACAAATGATGACATGACTTGTACTTGGACTTTGTTTTGAATGAGGGAGGGCTGTGCAAAGTCACCATCCTTACTTTCTCCTCCTGAGCCATCTGGATCCAGTGACCAGATATTCATCAGGATGACTGGAGAAGGTTCAGAGTGCAATGGAAATTTTGGAACGAAGGGCACTAGGACCTGGAGACTATCAGGAAAGGTGTGATCACACATAGTTTAGTTTGGTTGCTGTCCTTCATTCTCAAGAGGACCCAAATGACATCACCATGACAATGGGAAGTTTCAATGTGTATGACTGTGGCTGATAAGACCAATACAAGCTCGAAATGTTCTACCACAGATTGGGCACAGATAGTCTGTGTGAACATTTGGGGTGGTTACTCCAAATTTGCACATCCTACTATTTACTTTGTGCTGTTTCAATTCTGCTTTGCTCATAGAGAACAGTACCTTTTCTGATGTGGGCACACCATGCTGAGAAGTCCTGTGCCTGTGTCTCCCATGTTGCACAATCAAATCCAAAGTTCTTGAGAGTGTCCTTGTATTGCTTCTTCTGACCACCATGTGATCGCCCGCCCCATGTGAGTTCTCCATAAAATAGTCTTTGCAAGCGTACATCTTGCATTCAAACAACGTGACCAGCCCATTGGAGTTGCGTTCTCTGAAGCATAGTTTGAGTGCCTGGCAGTTCAGCTCGAGCAAGGACCTCAGTGTCTGGTACCTTATCCTTCCAGGTGATCTTCAGAATCTTCCTAAGACAGTTCAAATGGAAGCAATTCAGTTTTCTGGCATGGTGTTGGTAGACTGTTCATGTTTCACAGGCATTCAACAATGAGGTCAGCACAACGGCTCTGTAGACCTTCAGTTTGGTAGTCAGTCTAATACTTCCTCTCTCCCAAACTTTTCTTCAGAGCCTCCCAAACAATGAGTTAACACTGGCAACGCGTGCATCAACCTCATTGTCAATGTGTACATCCCTGGAATGTACACTATATCAAGGTAAGTGAACTTATCCATAGCATTCAAAACTTTTCCATTTGTTGTAACCAATGGTTCCACGTACGGATAGTGTGGTGGTGGCTGATGGAGCACCTGTGTTTTCTTGGTGCTAATTATTAGTCCAAAATTAGCACAGAACTGTACATTAGCACAATTATGTACATAATTATGAGTCCAAAATTAGCACAAAATTAGTACAGAATTGATCCATACTTTGTTGAATCTCAGCTTCAGAGGCTGCAAACAGAAAATCATGCACCAACACTCCCTCCACTTTGGTCTTGGCTTGTAGCCTTTTCAAATTGAAGAATTTACCATCAGTATGGCAGTTGACCTTGATGCTATGTTCATCTTCATTGAAATCACTTGACAACATGGCTGAAAACATCATGCAAAAAACCTTGGGAGCAAGGACACAGCTCTCTTTCACTCCACTGATGACTGGGAAGGCACGCGAGCATTGTCCACTCTTCAGAACTTGGGCAAACATGCCATCATGAAATTGATGTCCAATGCTGATAAATTTTTCTAGGCAACCAAATTTTCACATAATTTCTACAAGCTCTCACAACTAACAGTGTGTCACAGGCCTTGGTCAGATCTACAAATGTTGTGCATAGACCTCTGTTCTGCTCCTGGCATTTCTCCTAGAGCTGTCAGGCAGCAAACACCATATCAACTGTTCCTCGGTCCTTCCTGAAGACATACTGGTTCTCAGTTATATGACCATCTTCCAGGTGAAGGATCAGCCTATTAAGGAGGACTCTAGCAAGAATCTTACCAGCAATGACTAAAAGAGAGACCCTCCTGTGATTGTCACAGGACAATCTATTTTCTTTACCTTTATGGAGATGGATAATGGAGGCATCCTTGAACTCCTGGGGGACAACCTCCTCTTGCCATACAACGTGGAAAATTTCAGTCAGCTTTTGTATGAGCAATGGTATCCCTACCTTGTGAATCTCAGCTGGAATAGAATCAGCACCAGGTGTTTTGCCCCATGAAAGGAGCCTAATGGCCCTCAAAACCTCTTCTTCACTTGGAAGTTCAGCTAAGGAGGTAAATGGTCAGTGGCCTCAGCACTGACTGATGACGGTCTGCTGAGGACACTACGGAAGTGTTCAGCCCATCTCTCTAGGATCATATCCTTATCACTAATCAATGTGGCTCCATCAGCACTGAGTAGCTATGATGCACCCTGGGTTTTTGGTCCGTAAATAGCGTTCAGAGAATCATAAAAGTGCTTTAGATTGTTACTATCAGCATAAAACTGAATTTTATCTGTCTTTTTACTGAACCAGGAATCCTGCATCTCTCTAAGCTTTGCTTGTACTTTACTTTTGATGGAATTAAATCTTGCCTTCCTAGAGATGGATGGACTATCCTGCTGGTAAATCCTGTGATCATACATAGACAATGTGCTTGAACAGAGATTTAAAGAATGTTAAGCACCCTAAGAGGTAGGGGAGGAGGAGGCATGCAGGCAGCCAGTATAAAAGCATGGAGGAAGTAAATGGAATGTCCTGGGAGAGTAACAACAGAAAGGTCAGTTTATCTATATACCAGCGTACAGAAAAGGAAATAACAGAAAGGACATATTTAGAAAAAATCAGGGAAATGTTCGATGGATAGCAAACTGAGCAAAACCAGGAGAACAATTTCTACAATGACTACAGAGTTAGAGAAAAACAATTTCAAAAGAATGAAGAGCTTTGACCAACATATTGACCAACCATAATTCCAGGAGATTGGGATTGAGAGATGTTTGTCATTTCTTGATAAGAGAGGTGGTAGACTAGAAGTGGAGAATGAAAGAAAATTTCCGACAGTCAATATGAGATTTATTTTGATTATGCTTGTACCTAGGGAGACTTTTGGTGGGTGGGTGGGGAACTCATGTAGGACCGGTAGACTGGCACAAACATCAGTGAAACTTTTTTAAACTAATAGAAGTAAATAGAGAAAGAGATGGAAACAAGCAGAACAGCTTTGAAACTCAAGCACTGAATTCGTTATATATTTCAGATATATGTACCTTTATGTGACATTCTCTTATTCTTTGTATATAGGATTGTCAAGCTCATAATAATATAAAATCTTAAAAATTTAAATAGTCTAGGTAAAGAGATGTTGAAATGTGAAAAAAGAGAAGAGGACACGTGCTTTTAGGGGTAGAAACAAGATTTAGATATATGGGATGGGAGGAAGCGAATTGAGGATGACATCAAGATTCTGAATGGAGAAGAGGACAGATGGTTATAGCCCTTCACAAAAAATACCAGGATTAAAAGAAGGGTAGGGTTTTTTTTGGGGGGGGGGGGAGGATGATTATGAGATCTGCAAAATGCAACTCATCCATGCCATGCCTGGTCATACTATATGACTCATCCCTACACCAAAATGATAAGGCTAAATGGGGTAGGATTTTCTCATCCTTGTCCAAGAAGCCAAGATAACCAGAGGTTATCTGCTATAACGATTCAGTGACCTGGATGGATATACTAGGGAAACAGAGGAGTTTTCTCAATTGCATCTGCTGATTGCTGTAAGGACCTCAGTCATAATTGTTATAATCACATCAAGGAGCTGATGTCTGAGCAGAAGTATAGAAGTTGAGAGTTCCAATAATGGAAGGAGAGAATAGGATGTGGGAGTGAGGAAAATTAAATGGTTTATGTTAGAGATAAGCCCTCTGACTAGTCATTTCATGACTCATTGGGAGTATTTGTTCCCCACTTAGGAGACCATTGCCCTCTAACAAGTTGAGGTAATTTAACAATATTTTAAGTTTTCAACACTGTATTTTAACATAAATTCTCAGAATGTTTGTCTTGCTTATAAAACTCTCCATAAAATAGCATTTTAGGTTGCTACTCCGATCAAGTTGTTACTACATCCTCTCAAAATGATAATAAAATAAAATTAGTGATGGTATCAGAGCAGTCTCTGGAATATTTAGCTAGATAAACACATTAAGTTTAGTAGATATTAAGTAATAA
Organism: Bettongia penicillata ogilbyi; assembly: GCA_023548195.1. NCBI lineage: Eukaryota > Metazoa > Chordata > Mammalia > Diprotodontia > Potoroidae > Bettongia > Bettongia penicillata. The sequence continues at coordinate 4,065,112 of JAJHZJ010000372.1, read as the reverse complement.
AGACTTATTTTGGCAAATAGGTGTGCTAATTACAACAAAATGCTGAATTCTGTTAAATTACCTCTTCAGAATAACTTTCTGACTATTACAACATGTCCAACGCTAAAGATTATTTCTAAAATAATGATACCTGTTTGCAGCTACTGGCAATTGTCAACATTTCTGAAAAGAAGTGAAATGAAAACAATTCTCTGAAATAGTTTCTTTGAAGTACAAAGTACATCTAAACAACAGTAAAGTCCTAAACACTTTTATTTACTCTGGGAAAACATCTACTCAGATATATAGTTTCTATCTATCAGAAACATCAGCTATAAAAAACTGCACAAAAAAAAATACCACCCATCTGATATTTAAATGGAAAAACTGAGAAAACATTTCCATTTAGAACTGCGGATTCGTAAGTTACTGTATTCACATTTCATTTCAAATTATTGAAGAAAAACTCTTCACATTTCCAAATACAATTTCCTTAGGCAGATGCATCACATACAACCCAGATTTTAGATGTCAAAAACACTCTCCACCAAAAAAGGATATTGGTGATAAAGTACATAGAAACAGAATACATCATCTAACTTATGACCAGAAATTTTAAGTCATTTTTCTTATTTAGGCAGTGACTTTCCTTAAAGATCTAGAATTAATTTATTAAAAAAATTCTCAGTGGAACAATACCACAGACACATAATCTGAGCTATCATGGTCCCAGAAATGGTTGAGGAGAGGAAAAAATGAGGAAACTTCAACTATTTAACTCTATTCCATTTGACTGTATGATGGTACAGACTTGAACTCTACTCTGAGAGCTTACAATTGAGATCAGTGAAAACTGCCCCTCTGGTGGTTCATTTTAAATTCGTACATGGAACAAACAAGATCTTCCATTTCTGAATTGCTGAAGTGTGGATGAGCCCATATTAACATGGTCTTTATATCTGCAATAGTATTTTATTTTCATTGTCTTGAGACTAACATCTAGCTCACTGACTAAGCGGACTGGACACATTATCATTGTATATCTTCTTACCTTTAGCAGGAACTGCTGGGCTTCCCCTTTTGTTTATCTATACAATTATCAACCTATTACTGTCCATTGGGTTCAGTGAAACTTCAAGTCATAGGTGGTTTTAAAGTCTGAAAAATTTTGCCTGCTCTGAAGAAGTTAGAGAGCTTTATAGTGCCTAAATGAAAATAATTTCACTTCCTTCAATCTTCCAGAGATGTTTTTCCCAGGGTACTTAATTCTAATACCTTCTCTCTGAGACTGCCTGCAACTGACCTTGGATATAGCTAGTATGGACATAGTTGCCTGCAAATATTTGCCAAGGTTAGAATGTGAACTTCTTGAGGGAAAGGAATGTGTCTGTCCTTTGTATCTCCAATGTTTAACATAGTGCCATAGTGCTTAATAAATGCTTGCTGACTTGGTTATTTCAGACATATAATAAGAGGAAACTGTCTAGCATATATTCAGAATTTTAATGTATACAGATGCAAAAAGATAAATAGCCAGAGACTAAAATAATCTTGTAGAATTAAAGGCACTGAGAGAATTCACCTTGAGGGACTCCCTCAGCAATTAGATAAATATAAGGAACAGGGAGGCCAGCCTAGTCTCCAACCCACAATCATCTTACAAGGGTTTAATCAAAGACTCCACGCCCACTAATTTAAGAGTTGTCTGATCTTGGAACTTTAGTTTGCCTTCACATTTGCTTCAGTTGGTCAATAAACGTTTATTAAGCATCTGGTATGTTCCAGGCACTGTGCTAAACTGGTGATATGAATATGAAAAAAATTCAGTTTTAACATACATAGATACAAAAGATGAATAATAGCCAAAGATTTAAATAATTTTTGAGAATTGAAGGCACTGAGAGAATTCACCCTGAGGGATTCCCTCAAAAATTGGAACACTAATTCACTATTAGTGGAACCATGAACTGATCCAACCATTTTGGAGAACCATCTGGAATTATGCCCAAAGAGTTATTAAACTACCCTTTGACCCAGCAATACCACTACTAGGTCTGTTTTCCAAGATGATCAGGGGAAAAGGAAAAGAACCTATATTTTCTAAAATATTTCTAGCAGCTCTCTTTGTGGTAACAAATAACTGGGAATTACACAGATGCCTTTCAGTTAGGGAACGGCTGAACAAGTTGTGGTACATGACTGTCATGGAATACCACTGTGCTATAAGAAATGATGAGCTCTGTGATCTTAGAAAAATATAGATGAATTTGCCCGAAATAATGAAGAGTGGAATAAGCAGAACCAAGGGAATGTTCTATACAGTAACAATATTATTTTAAGAACAACTCTGAATGACTAAGTTATTTTGACTATTACAAATGCTCAAATCAATTACAAAGGATATATGAAGATGCTATTTGCATCCAGATAAAGAACTAATAGAAATATTTACATATATGTACATATATGTGTTTGTGTTTGTATGTACACACATATTTGTGTCTAATGGTAGCCACCTCTAGGGCTAGAGGAGAAAGGGAAGAAAAAAAGAAAGTTACGCCATAACTTTATTATATATTTAAAATGAATCACAAGTAATACATAATAGATTTGCACTTTCATGTAAGATCATCTTTTTTTTCTATCCTATGTGATGGAAATGTTTGTTTTAAAGTTCAGAATAAAATAAATTTAATTTAAAAAAGGAATTAGATAAGGGTAAAGAACAGAAAGCCATTCCATCCTCAGTCTCCAGTACAACACTGGTGACAATCACTCTAAAGTGGTATAGTCAGGATTCTGCACCTACAAACTGAAGAGTTGTCTGATCTTGGAATTTTAGTTTGCCTCCATATTTGCCTCAGTTGCTCAACAAACATTAGTTAAACAAGTAGAGAAGCACCAGGTATGATGCTAAGCAGGGAATATGAACATGAAAAAAGAAAGTTTCTGACCTCATTACCAACTTAATGAGGGGGAAGAGAACCCAGAAAAGGGTCCCCAACTTGAGGACATTGTGGTGCTGTGAGAGAAGTCCCAAAGTAGTGCAGCCAAAGGAGAAACGAGGAGAGGTTTTCATGACTGAGTGAGATCCCCTCAACTCACGGAAATTTCTAGCGGGGCAGAAATCTCAACTGCTAGCTACAAATCCTATCTACTGAGCCCAGGACACCTCCCCTTCTTCTCCTATGATTTAAGTGCCTGGTTCACAGTATTTATCTCCACCATGCCTGGTTCACACTCTCTCCACTTCAATTCCTGCCCTCATGACAAGGAAGTTTAGCATACTTGGGGGCAGGTAGGTGGCTCAGTGGGTAGGGCACTGAGCCCGGAGTCAGGAAGATCTAAGTGCAAATCCAACCTCCATTTCACTTACTAGATATGTGGCTCAGAGAAAGTCAATTAATCTGTTTGTCTATTTCCTCATCTGTATAATGGGGTGACAATAATAGGACCTACCTCCCAGGACCGTTGTGAGGATAACAACTGTAAAGTGCTTAATGCAGTGCCTGGCACCTGGTAAGCATCATATTAACAACAATATTGTTATTATTATTTCTATTACCTGTTCATGTTCCCTCAAACACACAACTATCCCATTCCTCAGCCTACTTAATTCCCATGATCTTCCTCTAATCCTTGGCTCCTTGCCCAAACCATTGATTTTGTCATCACCTATATGTGTTCCACTTCCATAATAAATATTTCTAAAATTCCTTTATGCTCTCACAATGTCTTATCATTTCCTTTCTCCTGTGCCTTGCTCCTCCTCAAATCTATTCTGGGTCCTCACTAAAACCTGAAATTTCTCTTCCCCCACTGTGCTTTGCTAGACTATCACCCCTGCTCTGACAGTATTCTCCTCCTTTCCTGATCTTGACCCTTTCAATCAATTCAGTTCTGCTATATCCTCTACTTTCTGTTCCATTTTCCTATTTTTGCTTCCATCTTGACAAACCCTAACTTTGGATCTTCCCACGGTTTAGCTTCCCTTGGTCCTGCTAATGAGCTACTGAATGGAACTGAAGAAATCTCTCAACCATGCTGGATGGTTCCACTACAAATTTATGTTACCTAATTTCTATTGGGGTCTTACTGTCCCAAAGTACCTATGATGAATTCCAGCTTCTTCAGAGAAGCAAATTTCTCTCTAATTTTCTATCCCACTCTCAAGAGAGACTAATTCTGTCTCTTCTCTCTTCAATCCTTCAACTGTACCTACTCCCCTGACCTTCTCAGCTGAGGTGTTCACCTTATACATTCCCCCCCTAAATAAGACTATTCATTGAGAACTCCCTCTTCTGACATTTTCTGTCAACTCTTTTTCCTTACCTCATAAATCCTTGACTTCATCTCCCATTTCTTACTTCTCTCGAGCTCCTGATGAACAGATGGCCCTCTTCTCCACCATGGCCAACCTTCCACTTGCACTTTGACTCCATGTCCTCCCAACAGATTGCCCCCACTACTATCCCCTTCCTCCAATTTTCAATCTATCCCTATCTTCTGCTTCCTTTCCCACTACCTACAAACATTTTCAAATCTTCAAAAAAATTCAATATATTCCACCATCCTTGATCATTATAATTCTATGTCCCCTTTGCCTCTCCTTGCTCTCTTAAATTTACCCAATCCAGCTTCCAACCTTATCATTCAACTGAAATAACCCTTTTCAGAGTCACCAACTGATTTTTACTTGTCAAATCTACAGATCTCTTTTCTATCCTAATCTTCCTTGACCTCTCTGCAACTTTTTTCTTTTGAAGGCAATTGGGTTGTTAAGTGATTTGCCCAAGGTCACTCAGCTACTAAGTGTCTGAGTCTGAGGTTAAACTCAGATCCTCCCTACTCCAGAGCCAGTGTTCTATCCACTGTGCCACCTAGCTACCCCCTCTCTGTAGCTTTTCAAACTCTTTATCACCCTCTCTTCCTGGATTTTCATGATACTGTTCTCTCCTGGTTCTTTTCCTATCTATCTGACTGGCCTTTCCTCAGTCCCCTTTGCCAACTCACAATCCATATCATATCCCCTAAGTGTGGGCATCTGCCAGGGCATTCTTATCTTCCAGTCTGTCCTAGGCTTTCTTCTCTAGTCTCTCCATACTTTCACTTGATGATCTGAACAGTTCCCACAGGTTCAGAGAGAATCTTTACATGTATGAATCTAAGATCTATGTCCAAACATGGTCAATCTCCTGAGCCTCATCACCATCTAAACTTCTTATTAAATATCTCAAAGTGGATGTCCCAGAAGCCTCTCAAACACAACATATCCAAAAGACACCTCATTATCTTTTCCCAAAAAACTTCCCTCCTAGGGTTGAAGGCATTCCTCAGCCATAAAGGTTCACAACCTCAGCATCACCTTCATCTCATTACTCTCACTTCCCCCACATACCCAGCTGCCATATCTGGTGACTTCTATCTCCACAATATCTCTCCTCACCCCTCTCCACTCACATAGCCACCACCTTAGTTCAGGCCCTTAACACTTCTCCCCTGAACTGTCACAACAACTTTCCTATTTGGTGTTCCTACCTCGACATCTCCAGCAAACCAGCAAAGCACAAAGACCAGCATTTGTCAAGGGCTAATTATATGCCAGGCAATGCTAAACATATTAATTGACCCTGAAAAAACACTGAGTCCTTTGAACAAAGTAATTGATGTGTTGTATATTCTGATATGATACTGTATATTTGGACACGAATCTGTTGAGAATAGCAGGGCAAGAAGCACAGATGAACTTCAGGTGCACAGAAGGGGAGCCTATTGACCTACAGGTATCCTAACACTTCCCCACAAAGTAAGGTCTGTCACTGGCCAAAGTGCTTAAGTGATTAAGAAGAAATAGGGAGCTGTTGTCTGTATTTGCCTTAAACCAGCCCCGTAACTCTGCCAGGACAAGTAAATGGGAAGGGAGACTGCTCTGATGGCATGCCTAGGAAGATCACCAAGAAGCATCTGTTTTGGGAGTATTTCCTTGGGTATGTCTTCTGTATCTGTGCCTATATTGGTGAGCTACAAGAGGTCACAACAAGTAGGATGCCAACAGAAAGCAACGCAAATGCTTTGCTATGTTGATACTTGTCTGATTCGACTTCTTTCTTTCCCTCAAATGCTATTTATGGCAGAAGTGGAAAACCCTCTCACCCCACAGTTCTTTTTTTTTTTCTACCATTGATTCTCTTTTTATTGACAGGCTATCAAAATGAGCACACAGGAAGCTTAAACAGAGTCCTTAAATACTCTATATCTCTGAGGTAGAAAATAACCAGAAGCCAAGAGCAGCCCCTGGCACCAGCCACTACAGGGAAGCTACAGGCAGTTTAGGGTTCCCCCATCCTCCTTTTCCAGCCTTGTTACACTGATATTCGTCTCTCACTAGGTTTTCCAGGTGCACTTGTAACTAACTGATGGCCCTTTCCTGAGATATTGAGAAAAAGAAACACCTTCGACCTCCCTCAACTCAAGGTTGCTCGTTACCCACAGTTCTTGCACCCTTTCAGATGTCACAGTGGAAAGGGGCTCTGGATTTGGTATCAGAGAATTTGGGTTCAAATGCCAGTTTTACTACATCCTACCTATGTGAACTTGGACAAGTTGACCCCTCTTAAGCCTTAGTTTCCTCATTTGTAAAGTGAGGGGCTTGCACTAGGGACCTCTAAAATTCCTTTTGAGCTCTAAATCTAGAGAGTATGACCCTATAATACCAGAAAGAGAGAAAATAATAACAGCATTTACAGCATATATCACTAGCTATGTACCAGGTAGGCATGGTACTAAGCACTTTACAAATATTATCTCATTTGATTTTCTCAACAACTCTGAAAGGTAGATACTACTATTATCCTCGTTTTACAGTTGAGAAAACTGAGGCATACAGAGGATAAATGACTTGCCCAGGGTCACATAGCTAGTGTCTAAGGCCACATTTAAACTCAGATCTTTCTGACTCCACGTCTGGCACTCCATCCATTGCACCATCTAAAAAGCCTTCTCCAAAGTAGCATCAGGAGTTCTTTAGGGAGCAGCAAAGATGTAAGTTGGTTCAATTTAGCAGTTAAGATAAAATGAAACATTTGGAGAGCAAAACCAGAAGTTCTCACTAACACACTAGCTAACCACCACGAACTGATATGGCTGGTTACTACACAAACCCCCTAGAATGTATTTTATTTATCTATCATCATAGCTTCGTCTCTTAAGATTTCTATTTACATGCCAATTAATGGTTTTCCCATGTAACTACTTCTAATTAATGTACATCACTGTTCATTCAATGAAACACTAGCTCATTCAGAGCGGGCTACTGTTTCTCTAGACTGACACTTTTTTTGTCTTCATTTGCCAATTACTTTTAACCACGTAAGTTTGTGGATTAGGTGACAGGTTACGAATTCCTAGGAAAGGACTCAGACTCATTCCCTTTTTCTTGTCTGAGTAAATTCAGAAAGATAAACTAGCACAGACCTACTTTAACCTTAATTTTGGATTGGACAGTTGCATTTAAATCTACTTTTGTCTTGCCATTCACCTAGATCCACTCGATGAGCTATGCACTAAAATAACAAGAAAACAACACTTTAACCAATAATACAATATATTTTCTCCTAATTCCAGGAAAGTAAAATAGTGGTGTCCTCTGAGGAACAGAAAACTATGTAAAATTGAAGGAATATATGATAAATTCCCTTTAGCATAAAAGGTGCTATGCAAAATTGCTTTTATATGTGAATAAATATGGCAATAAACAGTGATAAGGCAGTAATTACAGCTTCTCTACTTGAAAGATCCATCATTTCCTTGGTTTGCCGATGCGGATAACAGCCTCTCTATGCCTTGATTGGGACGGTCAGAATACCGCAAGCACTGAACTCTAGAGAATGACTCCACCTCACTCTGAATGAAGTGACATTATGAATGAATGAAAGGAAATGAAAGGTAAAATGCTTTTCTGTCCTCTTTTGAGAATTTTAGTGATACCTTTTGTTTTTACATCAACTAGATTTCCTCCTGTGGGATACAGGCTTTAAATACTTTGAAAGGTTTCTTATGACTTAGAGAAAAGTCAGTAGTCATACAAGTGGTCTTTTAAAACATACTTCCAGCACAAAGCTTAACCTTTCTTTGACATGGTCCCTTTTGAAAGTCTGGGGAAGCCTATGAACCTTTCTCAGAACAATGTATTTGAATGGAGAAAACAGGGTAGAGGATTACGAGGGAAATCAATTACATCAAATATTAAAAAACAAAAGCTCATATACCCCAGGTTCACATGCCCACACCTCCAGTGTGACCTTAAGATCTACAAAACTCAGTGGAAACATCAGAGGGCAAAACAAAAGGACGTAGGCTCATTTCTTTATTTTTCGTTTGGTTGGTTTTTTTTTTTGTTACATTTTAATCTGACCTGTCTCTCTCTCTCTCACTCTCCCCACCTCACACTAGAGAAGGCCACCAACTGACACAGATTTACAAATACAAGTAAAGTCATACTGGTCACACTTCTATTCATCAGTCCCTTCTCTGGAGGTATACAGCACCTCCCTTCACAGACTCTTTATAGTTGATCTGAGTTCTTGTCGTGCTCAGAATAACTTGGGGGTTCACAATTATTCTCTGAACAATATCACTGTCACCATATACGATGTCTTCTTAGTTCTGATTACTTCACTGTTCATAATTTCATGCATTACCGTATTTTTCGAAAATCAACCAGCTCATCACTTCTTAAAGCACAGTAGTATTCCATAAAAATCATATGCTACAACTTTTCTATACGTTCCCCAAATGATGGGAATACCTTTAATTTCCAGTTCTTTGCCACCAGAAGCTCATTTCAAAATGTAAATTTCCAGAGAGAGGGTATATTTTGTAATTTTCTTTGATCGTTCAGTATATGTCAAGCATACACACTGGACTGCACTTGGGAACATCACTTTGCTTTGAATAATCCCACATTGCCTTTTAGCACCAAAACCCATCTTTTAAAATAAATGTCTCTCTAGCGGTGCCATGTAGTTATGAATCTTGGGCTTCATCTATGAAGAATCCAGGTTTCAAAGGACCCTAATTGCAATGGGGAAACATACTGTGGCTGTTACTAGATTGCAATATAGTTCCAATGCTAGTAAGAAAGAGGGGAGGAGACAGTGGACCTGGGTTCAAATTTTACTTCTGATGCTCACTGTCGGTACTACATTCATAGATCATAATTTGTTCAGCTATCCCCTAAACCGAGGAGTACCCCGTTAGTTCTTTACAAGTCATTTTAAATACCTTGTACACATAAGCCTTTTTTTCTTTTTCTAAAGTCAGTTTAGAGACTTTTTAGCATAGTTCCAAATTGCTTTCCAGAGTGACTGAACCAATTCACAGATCCAAAACCAATTCATTAATGCACCCATTTATCTACAATTCTTTCAAAATTCTTGTAAAATTTGATTTTCTTTTTTTGTCATCTATGCCAATCCAATGGATGCATCACTCATTATTTTACCACCCCATCCAATTCTTCTCAAAACTTCTCTGTTCATATTCAAAGTACCACCGTCCCGTCCCGGGAGTCACCCACTCACGCTTTTCAGCTCAGTAACATCTTAAATTCTTTCTGCTCCGTCATCTCTCACATCCCAATTGCTCACAATCAGTTCCCAAGACCTACTGCTTCTACCAAGACAACATATCTCCCACTCATCCCTTTCTCTGCCCTCACACTGTCACCACCCTGGGTCTGGCCTTCATCAGACCTCTTGCCTCCATTATTGCAACAGCTTACTAATTGGCCTCCTGAGTTCCAGTCTCTCTCCTGTATAATCCATCTTGCACACAGCCACCAAAAGCAGAGGCAGGACTGTGTTACTCCCCTGACTGAGAACCTTAATTGACTTTAGAACAAACGTGTCATTTAAAGTTCCTTTACAACCGGTCTTCACCATACCCTTCCAAACTTCACACGCTACATTCCAAAAGAGCTGACCTAATTGATATTCTTTAAGAACCTGAGTTCAACAAATCATGACATATGAATGTAATGGAATACTATGGTGCTATAAGAAATGATCAACAGGAAGACTTTAGAAAGGCCTGGAAGGACTTATAGGAACTGATGCTGAGTTCAAGGAGCAGAACCAGGAGAACCATGTACACCATAAAAACCACAGTGTACGAGGAATTTCACAGCAATGCAAGGACCTAAAACATTCTCAATGGACTCGAGGCAAAATGCTTTCCACATCCAGAGAAAGAACTATAGAATTAGATCGCACAATGAAGCAGAACATTTTCCCTTGTGTTATGTTTTGTTTTAAGGTTTCTCCATTCATTTTAATTCTTCTGTGCAACCTGACTAAGGTGAAAACGTATTTCATGAGAATGTATGTGTAGAACCTATAAAAGATTGCAAGCTATCTTGGAGAGGGAGGGGGAAAAATCTAAATTATATGGAAGTGATTGTAGAAAACTGAAAACAAATAAAATAATTTTAAAAAAAGAATCTGAGTTCAAATATACCCTCAGACTCTTTCTAGCTGTGTGACCCTGGGCAAGTCATTTAATTTCTGTTTGCCTCAATTTCTTCAACTGCGAAACAGGAATAATAACAGCACTTCTCTTGCAGGATTGTTGTAAGGATCAAATGCGACAACATTAACAACATTAATAAAGTGTTCAGGCACACAATAGGCACTTAATAAATGCTTATTCCCTCCCTTCCTTTTAGGACTGGAATTCCATCTACCACCTCCCTGCTCTTGCACAGGTTCCCATTCATGGAATTCACTCCCATCTCCCTTTCACTTCCTAGCAATCCCTAATTTCTTTCAAGAAATCAACTCATGCACCACTCCCTTTGGGAAGCTTTTTGCTACTTCCCCATAGTTTTTTAAACACACTCTCTCCTCCTCCTCCAATTTATTGTATAAACACTTAGTTATTTCCACATTTTCTTATTCTTTTTATTTTGTTCAGAATAATGTCCTGGCCTTTGAGTTTATTAGGCTGGGAAACTTGTTCCACAGATGTGGAAGTATAATTAATTCATCTGTAACCTGTAATTTTAGAGAGATATCTAGAAGAAACGAGAGGCCAAGTGCCCCCTGCCCTTGGTCACATAGTCAGTATGTGCCAGAGTTAGTATTAGAACCCAGGTCTTGCTGGCCAGGGCTGAACTCTATTCACTGTGCCATGCCACTTCTAACTTTGCACACAGTAGGCACTTAGTAAATGCTTTTGGATTAAATCGTCTTGTTGCTAGATTATTATTTCCTATTATCTGGACTCTATGCTACTTTTTTTTAGGTATGATCAAAGATTGGCATTTAATAGAAGCATATCTTCTTTTACAGGAACAAGTATGAAATCAGGTCACCTCCAAGCTATACTTTTCCTACCAACAGGAACTGTTGTGCTTCTTTTTTAACTTGTATGTTAATACTGTCCGTTAGCTTCTATTCAATTTTATCTTGTTAATTTTGGCCTAGCATTCCAGTTCGTGGGGATCATTTTAAATCTGAAAATATATAGATTTTTATTGTCAGTTGTATTTATGGAATAGAATTTTGTGTTTCCAGTTCTTCATTTTTAAAACTGAATGACTTTGTTTTGTTCCTCAAGAAAAAAATATGCCTCTCCAAAATAACTCAAGTGTTTGTTTACTTGTGTGGTCCTTCATTATTTGGTCTGGTGATCCTAAATTTAAAAGAAGGGGAGAAAAAGGTCTCAACTCCAAGCAAAGAAATTATATAGCCTAAAAGAGATAAAAGGCATAGTCTGTTTTGACTTAAGGAACTCATAATTTAATTGTGAAAATGATAAACATGTGATCTAAGAAAAATGAGATGTCAACATCTCACCTTTCATTTGTACAGAATTGTCTAATGTACTTTCACATCCATTATTGGATCCATACAGGATTTGGAGGATAAGAGAATATTATATTCTCTTCTAAAATATGTCCCTACTCTCATACAGTAAATAGAAATGATGGAAAACATTTCCAGAACTTTCTTTTAACCTTTCAAGTAAAGAACAGGATAAAAGAGTTAGAGATGGAAGGGATCTCACAGATAACCGTTATCTTAACCTCTTAGGCTAAGGTCCATGAATTTTTAAAAACATATAACCGTATTTAATATCCAAATTTCAATATGGTTTCATTTTATAATCCTATGTATCTTATTTCATGTCTTTAAAATTTTTTTTAAAATTTTTCTGAGAAGGGATCCACAGACTTTACCAGAAAGGATAAAAGAGGCAAAATTCCCATAGTTTTAAAAATGAGGAAAATCAGGTCTAAGGAAAGAGGACTAAGTGATCTACCTAAGGTCCATAGGCATTCAGAGGTAGAGAGAAGGTCTGAACTCTGGTCTTCTAACTCTGCACCAGTATTATTTTCCTTCTGCTGCTGAAGAGAGAAAATTTCCTTTTTTAAAAAATTATTATTTATGTTTATTATTCTTCACATGTTGAATGATATCCAACTATGTGACCCCATGGACTCTATCCATGGGGTTTTTTTGGCAAGGATACTGGAGTGGTTTGCAATTTTCTTTATTTATGGCATCTCAATGAAATAAAAAGTCAAAGATAAAACTTATCAACAAAACTTCTCTAAGTCTAGTTTGCATATGGTCAATTATAAAAAAAATGTATAAATAAAAATAAATTCTAATGAATAAATAACTAGAAATATTCATCACCAAATCTGGCATAATCTTATCTTCAACGATTGTAGGAATAAAATACAGTAATAGAATATTAGAGCTAATTTTAGTCATGAGATTTTGGAAATAATCCCCTTATTTTACATATTTTACATAATAGAAAATTAAGTCCCAGAGAAATAAATAACTTGACCAAGATAACACAGCTTGATACTGACATGAAAGAAACTAGGACTTGGAGCTCCAGACCCTTCAATTTACATTCAACAATATTTCTCAGAACTAGGTTGAACATGAACCCATAAGCATCCCCTTAAGAGCCATTACATCCCTTCTCCTCTGCTGTCACTGAGAAATTTGTTTTTGTCTCTTTTAGTTACTTGTCACAGACCTCCACTAGATTATAAGCTCCATGAGAGCAGGGATTTTAAAAAATTCATCTTTATGTATCTTTCCCTAGCCCAACACGGTGTTCTGCACATAGTAGACTTTAAAAAATGATTGTTGAATTGAACCAAATAAATTCAATAAATTTAGATTTGTAAAAGTTCAGAACCAAACCATACCATCAGGATTTCAATCCATAAAGGATGCCCACAGAGGATTTACACAATCAATAAGCACATCATGAAGGCTGTTTAAATGTTGGTTAGAAATTCAATATTCACATAAATTAATTTAAAACTATTATTCATCAAACAAATGGAACTCTCCTCCCCCAAAGTAATAAATGTGAAGTAACAGACTAAATTTAAGCTGGCTGTCTATTACAGGCTAATGCTGTCTGCTATCACAGTGAACCAAAAGGAACCTTGGCAAAAGAAAACCCATAAAATATTGAAAAGATTTCAGTATTTGGTACAACTTGACCACTTGTATTAAAATAATGAAAAGTGTCCCTACAGTTTCATTGTATTTGTTCTGTAAGGTACTATTAACTTTTCTGGGTTGTTCTTTTTTATAATTGAAAAGCATTAGTTAAAATAACAAAAATGATCTAAACTTCCCGAGATCATCAACAACTGTTATTTCTTTCTGTCCTAAATGCTGCCCTAGTACTGAAAATTCATCTTCCTTATGTCTGAGAGGGAAGTGCTTAATTGCCGGATTAATGGGGTATCTTCTCCCTAACAGAACTCCAAACCTGTGACAAAAATTTCTAACATTTAGTATTTAATTAGGGATGTTTTCATGATAAACCTGCTACAGTGAAAAGTGCTTAAGACACAGTAGGTGCTTAATCAATGTTTGTTGAGAAAAAGAGAATAGGATTTGGCATCAGAGAACACTGGTTCATGTCTTGCCTTGGCAACTTTAACGATTTTGGGGCAAGGGCCTCAGTTCCCTCATGTGTAAAATGAGGATGTGGAACTTTAAGTCCCATCCAGTTCTAAACCTATTATCCTATTTGACTGCAATGGAAAACCAGGTAAGATAAAGGGTTTTAATTCTTGCATGAGCCTAATTTTAGGTCCTTTTGCCTGAATACCTTAACTAACGTTTTAGGCCACTAACAATCAGAATCTCTTTGATATCCATGAAACTATTCATACGTGAAAATATATATGTGGAAAGAGTGCATATATCCTAATTTGTAATAAAACGAAAAAGACAAATTTAATTTATGAAACTTTTAAAAAGTCTCTCTTCCCTGGATTTACTTGTGGCTGCAGTTATACTACTAACAAGCAACGGGGTGGCACAGCAGATTCAGTTCAAATCTGAACTTGGATACTAACTAGTTATATGACCCTGGGAAAATCATTTAACTTCTGTTTGTCTTACTTTTCTTATCTGGAAAATGGAGGTAAAAATAGCATTGAGCTCTCAAGAACGTTTTTGTAGGAATCAAAGAAGATAATATATATATAAAGAGTTGTACACAACCTACATTGCTACATAAAATGATAGCTGTCATTATTGCTGGTGCTATGAGGTTCTCCCTTTCAATTCAATCAAAATGAATTTTGTTTCAAAGTTTAGGAAAGAATAGTTTCCCTGGGGCTCAAAGCCTGCCTCCAGCTTGGGAGAGGTTATAATTTTAAAGCTCTCAGTCACTGGGACAATCCCACCTAATAACTTAAGAGAGTCTTCATACTTAAAAAGATTTAAAATTCAATTGTGAGGGGAGGAGCCAAGATGGCGGAGTAGAAAAACTCACGTATGCTAGCTCCAAACCCACAGCCCATAAATTTCCTGTAAAAAAAACTTTCCAAAAATATTGGAGCAGTGCAAGCTGTGCAGCAACTCAGTGGAGGAGATTTCCATTCCAGAGAGCCCTGAAAAACTGACCCCAAAGGTTCGTCGCACACTGCACAGTGGAGCGCACCACGGCCCTGCCCTGGCCACGTAGCCCCAGAGGAGCAGATCCAAGCAGGCTTCAGGGACTGAATGTACGGTGGCTGCGAAGGTCCCTCCACCCACAGGCACTACAGGTCAGTGAGAGAGACTTCTGGGCTGGCCAAGAGGGGAGCGGGGTATCTCCATAACTCAGGCCCCCTCAGGAGGAAGTGGAAGAGGGAGTGGCGGCCAAGAACTCCCGGAGCAGGCAGGACCTCAGATCCATTACTGAAGGTCACCACATAAACCCCCTAAGGGAACTGAGCCTGGGAGGCAGCCCTGCCCCCACCTGAACACCAGAACTTAAGCTCACATTGAATAGCAGCCCTGCCCATCGTGGAAAGCCCTGAGGCTGGGGAGCAGCATTTGAATCTCAGACCCCAAGCACTAGCTGGGCAGATCTAGGCGGGGCTGCAGAGGAATCTCAGAAGTCAAGTAACTGGCTGGGAAAATGACCAGAAAAGGGAAGAAAAATAAGACCATAGAAAGCTACTTTCTTGGGGGACAGATGTTCCCGCCTTTCATTTCTGATGAAGAGGAACAATTCTTACCATCAGGAAAAGGCATGGAGGTCGGGGCCTCTGTATCCCAGACATCCGAGGTGGATGTCCAGTGGGCTCAGGCCATGGAAGAGCTCAAAAAGGATTTTGAAAAGCAAGTTAGACAGGTGGAGGAAAAACTGGGAAGAGAAATGAGAGAGATGCAAGAAAAGCATGAAAAACAGGTCAATACCTTGCTAAAGGAGACCCCAAAAATGCTGAAGAAAATAACACCTTGAAAAATAGGCTCACTCAATTGGCAAAAGAGGTTCAAAAAGCCAATGAGGAGAACGCTTTCAAAAGCAGAATTAGCCAAATGGAAAAAGAGGTTCAAAAGCTCACTGAAGAAAATAGTTCTCTCAAAATTAGAATGGAACAGATGGAGTCTAATGACTTTCTGAGAAACCAAGAAATCACCAAACAAAACCAAAAGAATGAAAAAATGGAAGAGAATGTGAAATATCTCATGGGAAAAACAACTGATCTGGAAAATAGATCCAGGAGAGACAATTTAAAAATGATGGGACTGAATGAAAATGAAAGCCATGATCAAAAAAAGAGCCTAGACATCACCTTTCATGAAATTATCAAGGAAAACTGCCCTGATATTCTAGAACCAGAGGGCAAAATAAGTATTGAAAGAATCCATCGATCACCACCTGAAAGAGATCCAAACAGAGAAACTCCTAGGAACATTGTGGCCAAATTCCAGAACTCCCAGGTCAAGGAGAAAATCTTACAAGCAGCTAGAAAGAAACAATTCCAGTATTCTGGAAATAAAATCAGGATAACTCAAGATCTAGCAGCTTCTACATTAAGGGATCAAAGGGCGTGGAATAGGATATTCCAGAAGTCAAAGGAACTAGGACTCAAACCAAGACTCACCTACCCAGCTAAACTGAGTATAATACTTCAGGGGGAAATATGGTCTTTCGATGAAACAGAGGACTTTCAATCATTCTTGATGAAAAGACCAGAGCTGAAAAGAAAATGTGACTTTCAAACACAAGAATGAGAAGAAGCATGTAAAAGTAAACAGCAAAGTGAAGTCATAAGGGACTTACCAAAGGTGAACTGTTTACATTCCTACATGGAAAGACAATATTTGTAACTCTTAAAACTTTTCAGTATCTGGGTAGTTGGTGGGACCACACACAGATGTACACACACATACATGCACACACATGTACATGCGTGCACACACACACATACACACAAGCATGCACACACAGAGACAGAGAGCACAGAGTGAATTGAATAGGATGGGACCATATCTTAAAAGAAATTAAGGTAAATGGTGACAGAGAAATGTAGTGGGAGGAGAGAGGGTGAAATGGAATGGGGTAATTATATCTCATTCAAGAGGCAAGCAGGAAACTTTTTAGTGGAGGGAAAAAGAGGAGAGCTGAGAAAAAAACATGAAGTTTACCCTCATCACATTCGACTAAAGGAAGGAGTAAAATGCACACTCATTTTGGTATGAAAACCTATCTTACAGTACAGAAAAATGGGGAAGAAGGAGATAAGCAGGGAGGGAGGGATGATGGAAGGGAGGGCAATGGGAGGAGGGAGAAATGTGAGGTCAACACTCTTGGGGAGGGACAAGATCAAAAGACAGAATCGAAACAATGGGGGGCAGAATAAGATGGAGGGTAATTCACAGTTAGTCTTATACAACACGACTTATCGAAGTCTTGCAAAACTACACAGATAGGGCCTATATTGAATTGCCTGCCTTCCCAAAGGGAACGGGTGGGGAGGGAGGGATGGGAAGAATTTGGAACTCAAAGTTTTAGGAACAACTGTTCAGTATTGTTGTTGCTACTAGGAAATAAGAAATACAGTTAATGGGGAATAGAAAGTCATCTGGCCCTACAGGACAAAAGAGAAGATGGGGACAAGAGAAGGGAGGGATGATAGAAGAGAGGGCAGACTGGTGATAGGGAAAATTAGAATGCTTGGTGTATTGGGGTGGGGGAGGGGATAAATGGGGAGAAAATTTGGAACCCAAAATTTTGTGAAAATGAATGTAAAAAGTTAAATAAATAAATTTATATTAAAAAAAGAGTTATGGAAGTGTTTTGAATGACTACACATGTATAAGCTATATTAAACTGCTTGCCTTCTTAGTGGGGATGGGAGAGGAGGAAGGTAGAGATGCTGGAAACTCACAGTTTTAAAAAACGAGTGTTAAAAATTGTTTTTACATGCACCTGAGAAAAAGACATACAGGCAATAGGGTAAAGAAATCTATCTTGCCCTATAATAAAATAGAGGGGAAGGGGATGAGAGAAGGGAGAGGTGTGATGGAAGGGGGGGCAGATTAGGAGAAGGGGGTAATGGGAATGCCCAATGTGGTGGATGGAGGGGAGAGATGGTGAGAAAATTTGGAATTCAAAATCTTGTGGATGTGAATGCTGAAAACTAAAAATAAATTTTAAAAAATATTCGTGAAGTGCTTTGAAAACCTTCAAACAAATTTAAATGCTAGTTATTATGAACTATGAATACAAAATTGAGGTTTCCATTTTTTAAAATTAATTCAGTTAAATGATCTCTAGAGACTAGTAAGTTTTTAATATTACAATACTGACTTCAACTTCATTTGTTTAATTTCATTGAAGAGAAAACAGTTCCTGCTTTCCTTTCCTACTTTGTAGAGATGGAAAAAAAAATAAGTTCAGTAAAGAAGCAAAACACAACATTAACACAGAAATCATCAGCTTATCTATATATTAACCAACAAAACCCAGCAGGAAAACATGTTAAAACAGTTCATTCAAAATAACTACAAAATGTATAAATTATCTAGGTATTCACCTATCAAGATGTACTCATGTCTTACATAAATTCAGTGATGAAACAGTCTTTACTACTGTATATAAGGAGAATTTTGTTATCTTTTTAGATTTTAGTTTCTCAGGATCCATAGCCATGGCAAGGTCTAATTTCCAGGTATTAGATAATAATTCTCCAAATAGCCTCAAGGATTCTAGATAGTAGGTCCTGGAACCATAGTGACAGACAATTCTACTGAGGCTGGGCCATGAGATATGGGGTGATATAATGTGATATTTACTACACCTGCACAGAACAACAATATTGCTAAAGTTCATCCGTGAGCTTAACGTTAGCAAGATGCCTTCTTTGGTGTTGTCCTATAAAGCAGGTGGGCACTGGTCGGTGAGTGAGGAATCTGTGTGTGCTTTGACCAGACCCCATCAGGGTTTCAGGGAATTTGGAGGAGTGCGTAAGCTGTGCCTGTTTTGATTGACCCCGCTGAGATGTAGGAGTAGTTGCCCCCCCCCCCCCCTCCCTTTACACCAGCCACTGCAAGAAGAATGATTAGGGAATGCTGTTGAAGTTGATACTTCCATTATCAGCAACCCATCTGAAAAGACTACACTAGAATAAAGCTGATTATTAACCCCTCCGAAGGTGTCTGCCTGTCTGATTAGATCAAGAGTGAACTGTTAGAGGTTGGAACTCAAAAACCCCAGGGCCTCCTGTGTGTTATCTGTGAAACCACCATAATAAAGACAAATGAATGGAGATATTAACTACTCTTACCTAATACAACAAGATGACAATACCACCTAAGTTAATTTACAGATTTAGTGCCATACCGATCATGCTATCAAACGGCAATTTTATAGAACTAGACAAAAAAATAAAATAAAATTAATCTGGAAGAACAAAAGTTTAAGAATCTTGAAGGAAATCATAGAAAGAGGAGAGCAGGAAGCTAGGCCCTAACAATACCAGATCTCAAACTATTCTACAAATCAGTAACCATCAAAACTATCTGACACTGGTTAAAAAATAGAAAAGTTGGTCAGAGGGATAGATTATGTAAATAAAACCCAAAGCAAATGAAAATAGCTATCCCTTCCACATCGTAGGGGTTAGGGTGCAGTACCTCCAAGATCTGGAAAATCTGTGCAAGAATTTTTTGACCCTCCCTTCACACCAGAGAAAAAGTCTAAATTACTATAGTATTAAAACATAAAATATGTTGATATTATATATTACTATACATATATTTTATGCATTTCTGAGTTTCTAAACTTTTTCTGGGCTGTGGGCTGGCCTTTGCATGTCTGTGGCTTCCGAAAACCCCCCTCCCCGCCAAAATTTCCATTTAATTTCTTATGCCAACCCATGATATATCAAAACCTCGATGGGGAAAGTCACAATGTGGAAGGGATAACTCTAGTACATTGTGTTTGGAAAACCCCAGGACACTGTTAGATCCAAAATGAATCTACGTGAAATCTATCTTCAAAATAAAAGTTCACTGAAAAGAGGAAAATGGGTGCTTCCATAATATGTGCATGTACAGGGCATTGCCACAGCCAAAGAGACGCAGTTAAAACAAATTTTTATACAGTCAGAACTATTCAGTTATCTTACATCATTCTAAAAATAAAGCTTACAAAATGAAAATGTGCAGAATCAGAGAAATTCTATTTAAAACACACAGAATACCAAGAATTTGTATATAATAACACCTGCAGCATACAGAAAACATATATCACCTGTAGAATAACTTGGTTTTTTGAGGGAGATGATACGTTTTTTCATTTTTTTTAAGTGACATGTCCAGGCTCATGTAATGGCTTAGCCTAGATTTGAACTCACGAAGATGAGTCTTCCTGATTGCAAGTCCAGTGCTCTATATTCACTACTCCACCTAACTACCCCCAGAATAATTTGTACATAATATCCTTCAAAATGTACTTAGTTCCACCAAAACATTTTCCAGTATGTTTCCAAAAGTATATGACTACTGTCAACCCTTTCTCTCACAATACTAATGAAGGAAGAATTCTCTATATGAAAACCACTGCCGAGAAACCTGGCAATCAGTCTGCCAGAAACTAGCCTTAGACAAACATCTCCTAGTTGCACAATAAGCTCTAAATGGATATATAATCTAAATATAATAGCATAGGAAAATTAGAGGAGAAGGAAAGATAGATGATATCTATCATAACCACTGACGGGGGAGTATTTTGACTAAATAAGTTGAAAGAATATTAAAAAAGAGAAAGGGCAATTTTGATGATATGATATTTAAAAGATGTTGCACAAAATCAATGCAGTTAGAGGGCAAACAGCTAACTGGGGAAAATAAATCTTGGCAGCCTATGTTTCTAGTAAAGGTCTGATATCCAAAAAATAAAGAGAATTCATACACACATAAGAAGAAGTAATACTCCCCAATAAATAGTTGAATGTGAATGGGCAATGATCAAAAGAAGAAATAAACCATCAACAATCGTATGAAAAAATATTCCAAATCACTACAATAAGAATTCAAGCAATTTTTACACCCATTAGGTTGGCAGAGATGGCAAAAATGATACTAATCATATGGGCTATAGGAGAACAGGCAGGCTACTATGCTGTTGTTGGAGCTGTAAAGTGATCCAGTCATTCTGGAAAACAATGTGGAACTACACCCAAAGAGATCAAAGAAAAACAGAAAGAACCCAGAAGTACAAAAATATTTATTGCAGCACTTTTTGTTGTAACAAAGAAGTGGAAGGT
This sequence comes from Bettongia penicillata ogilbyi, assembly GCA_023548195.1. Lineage (NCBI taxonomy): Eukaryota > Metazoa > Chordata > Mammalia > Diprotodontia > Potoroidae > Bettongia > Bettongia penicillata. Next base: position 4,044,036 of record JAJHZJ010000372.1, on the reverse strand, counting down.
AAAGTGAGCCATCAACTGGGATCCGGCTGAACAAATTATGTAAGGGCACATTTTTTCTTTGTAAGAAAGGATGAAAAGACCAGACTTAAAGCAACCTTGGAAGACTTTTATGAATCAATATACCAAGTGAAATGAGGAAAACTAGTAGAACAAGTGATACTATGACTAAAATAATGCCAAGGCAAACCAACTTTGAAAGACTTAAGAATTCTGATCAACACAAGGCTACACATTATTTCAGAATACTCATGATGAAACATGCATCCCATCTCTTGGCAGAAGGGTGCTAGACTCGATGTACAAAATAAGACATATATTTTCTTTTAAAAAAATTAAATTGTACTATATTTTTAAATGAAGATCCACCTTAACAAAAACCTCGTTAAAGCACTTATAGTCAAGCAAAACAAATTTCCACATGGGCTATGTAAAAAAAAAAAAATGAGACATACATTATCATAGTCATTTTACATTCAGGAAAATGAGACCGGAAAAAAGTAAGTGATTTGTCAAAGGGCACATAACTAACAACAGGTGAGGACCATACACTTCTGTTACTAGGCAAGGCTCTTGGGGTTGGGAGTGGGAGCGTGAATGGAGCTGGCCGCAGTAAGAGTGACATAAAAAAAAAATAAAAGAAAGAAAAGAGTGTCCATAAATCATTAAAAAACACATAAAAGAGAGCAGAACGAAGTTCAGACAAGGACGTAGGAGCATAGTTACACTAGCATGTTAATTTTTTTAAAAATTTTAAATGTTTAAATTCCTTTCTAAGAAATGAAATAATTGGAGTTATTCAATAAACAATACTTTTTTGTCCTTCATTTATTAAAATCTGTCAGATAATGTTCATAATAAAAAAAATAAGATTTATAACACTGCACCTACTAATAGATTCAAGTTTTGCTAACTTGCTTTTTGGGGTTTATTTTTTATTTTCTTTGTTATTCCCCTTTGACAAAGGTAGGAATGTATCGGAAAATGAAGGTAATGTCAAAAATCAAAAGATAAAAATTCATAAATTAAATTTTTAAAAATGTAGTTGATTACTTGATTGATAAGTTAAATTATTTTTTTAAATAAAAAAAAACCAGCAAAACTTTGGTGAATGCATTGAGTGGAAATTTTCAGTTAAAATAGTTTAAAAGTTCCAAAGATTCTTGTTGGAAATGCACATCAGATAATGCTAACCACAGAGCAGCTCAAACTTTATCACGTCCCAAATATAGATCTTAAAGGGCAAAATGTGACCCAACATGTCTCTCCTGTTGCCTTAGCTACTAGAAAATTCAGATCCAACTTTATTGCACAACTGTTAGAAATGTGCTCAAATCAAGAAGCTAAAAGTATCAATTCCCTTTTTCTTCTTCTCTCTTTGAGGCTCCTAGAAGTTAGGACCGCAAGGGACTTTACAGATAACCTAATCCAAATGCTTAATTTTACAGATGAAGAAATGGAGAAGACAAGTTAAATGATGTGCTCAAAATGACACAGGTATTAATTAAATAGCAGAGCCTGGGTTCTCATCTACCACTGTGTTTAATCTGCAAGTCTCCTCAAGTCCTTTTAGAAACAGGAAGGATTAAAATAAATAATGAATTGAGTCTCTGGTCATTTTTGTCTTAAATATGAAGCTGACTAATAAATGTGTTTTAAAATGAAGTAATATAAAATGTCTAAATTTTAAATCAAGAAAAGAATTGTGCTAGTCTTGGTAATAAATAATCAGCCTGTATATCTTCCTATTTCTTAGGACATAAAACAAAACATCACGCAGACTGTTAATAAACTCATGATAATTTTTGGTTGTTTTCTGAACAAAAATACTAGATTTTCCCATCAAAGTCTATAAAGATCCCTTGATGTTTTAGGAGAGAGTTTCACTGGACTTGGGAGTTAGGAAAATAGCTCAAATTCTATTTCAGGCAATTATAGCTAACTATGACTTTGGGCAAGTCATCTAACTCTCTTAGTCTCAATTTTTATCAGTAAAATGGGAAATAATAACAGCTCTTCCTCCACAGGGCCATTGCGAGGACCAAATGAGATAACACACATAAGTACTTTGCAAACCTTAAAGTGTTATATAAATGCTAGCTCTAGTTGCTTAGACAGCTAGATGGTGCAGTGGCTAGAAGACTGGGCGTGGAGTTAGAAAGACTTATTCTCTTGAGTTTAGATCTGTATGCAAACACTAGCTGTGTGACCCTGGCCAAGTCACTTAACCCTGTTTACTTCAGTTTCTCCAACTATAAAATGAGCTACAGAATTGCCAAGAAAACCCCTTGGCAAAATGGAGTCACAAACACTGCTTGAAACAATTATACAAAAGCAACACAACGAAGTGTTGTTGTTGACATAGCTTAAAAAACCCCACCAAACCCCTAACCTGGTGGCCCCACCCCACATAGGTGATAAGCATGACAGACATGAAATCCATTGCTGGGTCTTAACTCAAACCCTTTCCATCTTAGTAAGACCCATCAGAACTTGGCTTTCCTAAGAACCCAAAAATTAAGATCAGGAATGAAGCTGACTGAACGATTTTCTTAAAGGACAAAGAGGGGAGAGAGGGAAGGAATAAGTATTTATAAAACACTTACTACATGCCAGGCACTGTACTAACCAACCATTTGAATGGCAGAAGGGAAGATGTTGGGCATGTTATTTTTACTCTCCCCTTCCAGGAATAGGCCTAATTTCATCATCTGTGCCCAAGAGGTGCTGAAAAATAACTTCTTGAATATCCAACTATAAGCAACCATGGAAAAGACTGTTCCAAATCACTGACTATAAGAGAAATGTAAACCGTAACAACTCTGAGGTTTCCCCTCACCATACTCAGCCAATTTGCAATGGTGGTTACCAATGGAAGCCATAATGTTAGAAGAGCTAAATAGAAACAGGCAGACGAATACACTATTAGAGAAACTGTGAATTGGTACAGCTATTATGGAAAGCAGCTTGGAATTATGCAAAAACCAACTGACTAAAATGCCAATATGTCCTTTGTCCTAGAGATCCTGTGGCTAAGCAAATACCCAAGGAGGTGAAAGACAAAGACAGAAGTCAGATGCCAAAATATTCAATTTTGTGGTAGCAAAAAAAGTGGAAACAAGGTACATGTCCATCATTTGGGAAGTGCATAAGCAAATGATGACATGGGAATATAGGGGATTATGGCACCACAAGAAACAACAAACTTGAAGAATTCAGAGAAGCACAAGTAGATTTATAGTAAACCAATACAGGATGAAGTAAGCCAAACCAGGAAAATGATATGTAATGACCAAGGTGGCCCCTGGTTAAGAAAAAAAAAAAACATTTTTCTTCTCATTCTGCAGCAGTGAGTGATTATGGTTGGCAGATGTATGGTTTTGTTTGAGACTGAATTTGAATTCCGGTCCTCCTGACTCCAGAACCAGTACTTTATCCACTGTATCACCTCACTGCCCCTAAAGGTAAGATTTTTTAAAAATAGCTCCCCTTATGTATTATAACAAATAACTCTGTCTACTTTCCATCAGTACTGTTATTGACGTTTTGCAGTTCTGAGTTTTGTGTAGAAATACATTTCAAAAGTTAAATAATATCAGACTTTATGAATAAAATTGCAAAAAGAAAATGCAATAGATTTCTCCTATTAATTAAATGAACAAATACTCTGGATGAAAAGGGAAAATAGGTGCCAAGCCTGGCTAACAAGAAGGAGGGCTAGATAAATATCCTTCAGTTTCTTGGTTTCAAGACCATGGTACCCTTGCTTAGGTCCTCCCTCTGATTAGCCAGCCTTCCCACCTTTTTCCATTATGCTGTGGAAAATTCATAAATTGAGGCGTAGCTATCTCTACTGCTTTGTGACAGTTCTTATATTGTCCTGCATTATTAATGAACTATACCTAACATGCATTTGTATGTGTACATGCTAAAGCCTAATACTTGTGTGACTTGGAGTGTTACCAATGACTTCACTTTTTTTGGTTTCAGTTTCCTCATCTTTTATAATGCAAAACAAAGGACTTGGGCTAGATTACAGGATTGAGGATTTAGAAATGGAAGGAACTTTAGGGAATCATCTGACAAGCCGAATGCCTCCTTTTAGAGATGAGAAAACAGGCCGGGCAATGTGGTGATTGAGCCATGTCACACACTAGCAGAGAGAAGGTCTCTAAGATTCATTCTTAGATTCTACGATCCATTATGCGAAGCTGAGAACTTCAGCCAGGCTTTAGCCATAGAGGGGAATGAGGTCAGAGGCGACTATTAGTCAGACTGGCATTTGGACAGTTGACATGGAGAGAGGCTCACCAGGTAGAAACCACGCTGAGATCAGGGCCAATAGCCAAGAAGGGGAGAGTTGCCAAGAAGGATGGCTGCTAGGTGACCAGTGGATAGAACACTGGGCAAGGAGTCAGGAAAACCTGAATTCAAATTTCACCTCAGACACGTACTAGTTGTGTGACCCTGGGCAAGTCTTTTAACCGCTGTTTGCCGTAATTCACTGGACAAGGAAATGCTAAACTATTCCACTATCTTCACCAAGAAAACTCAATGGACACGTGTTGGACATGTCTGTACAACAGCAAAAACCTTGTCCCAGGCAGTCCTATCTTGGTCTTATAGGGCCCTAGTCTGTGTAAGGAAGCCTTTATCACATGAAACAAGAGTTGTAATTTTTTCAGCTAGGAGGCCATCTACAAAGGTAGCCCTATGTACATAGAGATATTCAGTCAGGGAAATAATGGGCACAGAATCCTCCATTTCCCAGCAGGCACTGTGATAGTGCTCTTCTCGAGTATGACACTCTGTTTATCTATAAGCAGAGTTAGGGAATTCTAATTCCAAGGCAGAGACTGCTCCCTGACTTGTTTTATATAGGGTGTTAAGTAACCATGGCTCTGAACTCAAAGGTGGACCGTAGCCAGAATTTTACAGGGAAATCCTGCCCCTGAAACAGGGAAAGGGATTCTAGGTACAGGAGTTCTTAGGCTTTTTTGTGTTACAGATTCCTTAGGAAGTCTGGTGAAGCTTCCTGACCCCGGACAGAACGCCTTTAAAAACATAAAATGCAATATGTAAGAAAGTAAAAGAAGCCAATTACACTGAAATAAAATTATCAAAATGTTTGAAAAGTTAATTTAAGGCCCTCAAAGCCCATCTAGAATGACCTCATACTAAGCCCTCTGACACCAGAAAGTTCCCTAGTCCTTCTCTGGGACCCAGATTCATCAACATAGGTCTAGACTTTTATGAGCATATGGAAAATAAGGGGATTGATGAACCAGATTCCAGGAAGGTTCCATGATATTATGAGAAAATTCTAAAATCCTACTATAATTAGTATATCAGATAGGTGGACCACTCCCAAGGGCCCATTCCCTAATCAAAGTTTTGTTAACCTAATACTCCTCTTTATAATCATAAAAAGATCAGAGGAGGAGTGAAAGGAATTACTGTAGTAAGTTTTGATGAGGGAATCAAAGAATCTTGAAAAGTTTCTTGTCTTTTCGGGAACACACTTTGCTCATCAGTTTAAAAAATGGGTTAAACTAGATATTCATTAAAGTCTCTTTCAGCTTTAATATTTTATATTTCTATGGACATTATATAAATTTCAGGTTTGGATATGTCCAGTGATGGAGAAAGTATGAGTGGCCAAATTTTGCAGAGAGAAGTTTCTAGCCCAGGAATACTTAGGTACTCACACCTTGGAGTGCGCCTCCTGATCCTGAGAGTTTGATGAAAGACTTTGACCTTGATGAAAGAAATGACTTTGACTTCATCTCAACCAGTTATAAAATCAGATTTCACTGACTACCCAATTGATTACTCAAATAATCGATAATTACCTAAATGGGAAATGACAGGTATCAATAAGGAGTTTACTGGTGCTGTTGTTACGACATCCAAAAGGCCTAACCCTCTGCTGCTGTGTTGCTTAAATAACAGTTATATCACATGTGTAATCCTAGCTCTCCTTATCTTCTAACATTCATATAATGACCAGCTCTCAATTTGGAAAAACTTGGGTTACAAATGAATCATTTTATGATGCTCATATTTATACTTATCAAATAAGAGATATGCAAAGTAGTTGGCAAAACACATTAAACATCCACATAAATGTTATTGTCACGATTCTTTCTGCAGATGAGGAACTTGTGGCCTAGACATGTGAGCTGACTCATCCATAAGCAAACAGCAAATTAGGAGAACTAGAAGTCAAATCTGACTGCTGGTCCAGGTCCCTTTTCAGTATGCCTTGTTCTCTACTGCATGGACCACAGTGCCATGGCATAGAACTATAGGATCTGGGTATCCAGAGCAATAGGTTAAGTTCGGTTCAATTCAGTTCAGTTCAGTCAGTCAACAAGAATTAGCCAGGTACTTAACACATCAGGCACCTTGGATACAAAGAAAGAAAGAAATCTATTTTCTCCATCTTCTCTCCTCTTTCTCCCTTATAGACAATACACATGTATGTCTATATACATCTATCTATCTATCTATAGACATATAGAAATGAACTTTGTTTAGTTTTTTTATGTAGATTTAGAAAGAGAAGGAGCTTAGCATGGTAAATAGAGAATTGCCCCTGAGTCCAGATGTTCCAAATCCAGGCACCCCCACCGCCTGTGCCTCATATTGGCTGTGTAACTCAAAGCAAATCACAATCGCTGAATGGCTCTGACAACCCACTACAGTTAAAATTCAATATGGATTGCTGGGAGTTCACTTAAAAGTCTGAATCAAAAAAAGTTTAGTAAAGGATTAGTATTAGTGAAAGAAAGAACATTGTAGTAACTCCTGACAGAAACAAATAATTTAGTAACAGTAGAAGACTACTGTTCTACTATTTTTAAAAAGGCCTATAAAATTGATTTATAAAGCACCACAAAACTGCATGTTTCCTCCTTGGAAAACATCTAATATCAAAAGATAAACACATATTTAAGAAGGCAGAGTGGACTAAAATTTATGATGCATTAAAGAAGTAAGCTAAAATTTATGAGTAGGCAAAGAACATTTGAAATTGCCTAAGGTTATGTAACAAAAGTGAAGACCATTTAAAAATCATCAAAAAATAAAGGTATTTATATAAAGTGTCAAAGGTACCAGTGATAATGAAAGCATACTGATTTGAAATATTTACACACCAAACTACACTGAAGTTGGAAAAGTTAACTGGTTTGTAAAAATAATTAGCTACAACAATAATTGGAATATTTCCTTATCCAACCAAAGGATAGCAAAGACTTTAGGAAACTGAATAAAATGCTGAAGAAATAGTTCGTTGAGGACATGTGAAGAGAGTTTAATGGAAAAAAACAAGGAACACAATTTCAAAAACATAAGGAATATTCCCAAAAATAGTTCACAGAATACAATAACCTCCCCAACATGCTAAAGAAGGAAGCTCAAAAACCGCTGAGAGGGAAGCCAAGTTACCCTATCAGTGAGAAAGACTAGGATTGGTGCCCTAAGGCCCAAAACTCCTTTCTTGCTTGTGGGGAGACAGAATATCAGCTAGCCTCCCAATTCCCTAGGAAACTTCCCTCAAGCTACTAACATGATTGAATACCAGTCTCTAGGTTCAAGATCATTATTCTTTTCCCTCCATATCTGGCCATTCTAGATCCAGGTAAGAAACCCTGGGAGAGGGTGCTCCATTCCTTGCAGGGCCCCTGAAGAATGCTTAGTTCCACCCAGGGGCAAGGAGACCTGACCAATTTCACCTTTGTTTTGCATCTCACCTCACTAAAGCTGGTTTGCTTTGCTGTTTTTTGGGGAGAGTTACTTTTCCTCTTACTGGGCTTTTGGTATCTCACACCTTTTGAAACCTGTGTGAGGAATAAAGAAAGGAATTCTGTTTCCACAGGATGAGCAATAACAGGATGTAAGTCATAGGTAAGTGGTTCTAATTGGAGCTGTGACCTAGCAAAACCAGGCTTCTGATGAAGTAAAGTTAAGAAGCTTGTATGTATGCTTAATGAGCTGTTTAATATTGTCCAACACACCGCCAGGGTAGAGCACACTAGTCTGAATGCACATGTGATACATGATGAAGGAGGGGGAACATATCAAGGAGGAGAACATGAAATGGATGGTTCAGGCAGTTGCATCTAGCCAATGGAAAGCAAGAAGGGAAATTGAAAATAAAAAGCCTTGCATATGCCTGAGCAAGCATATTCCATTAGGGGGAGTTATCCACTAACAAGGAATGTGAAAGTAACATAAAATAAAATAAGAACTTTCCTGGCTTCACAACAAATATTGGTATTTCTAGAGTAAGCACTCTTCTCATAATGTGGGGGCTCGTCCAGGATCCAAGAATCAAAAAGGGAACACCCACTAAAGAAAATGTGAGAGTCCTTGTTGATTTTCAAAGGCCCAAATATCTGCAGGTGAGTGTTTTACCTCTTTGGACTTCTGAATTCTCAGGATAAGTTTTTTTGAGTCGCTGTGAACCCAAGAACACGGTTAAAATAAAATAATAAGAGACATATATCCATGGCAACCAGGAAACCCTGTGCACAGGTCAAGGTGAGAAGATCAACTATTAAGTATCACTCTGATAATTGGAGCATCCTACAGGTAGGAGAGGAGTTCTGGTAAAAGTGAGCAAATGAAAAGAGGGTGGCTGATTTGGGGCCTCTCTCATAAATAGAACAGAAGGGAGAAGTCACAGAGAAGTTGTAAAATATAAAGGTCTCAGGCCAGGAAGATGGGATGGGAAAACGAGAGAAAGGTACAAGAGAAGGGGTTAAAGACGCCCTGGTTATCACACCTCCAAAAATAGTCCCTTAGTGGAGGGTGTGGAAATTATTCCAGTATGTCAGAGGTACTGGGGAAGGCAGAAATCTCTTGGGGAAGAGATATCCTTTTGAAATTGGCTAGAAATCATTGTAAATTTCAACTCTTGAGTTTTTCACTGGTCTGAATTTGAATTCTAAATTGGTTTATTTGCGTACAATTTGTAATGTGTGTTTGTGAAATGCTTTATGGTGAGAGATTTTAAAAGCACCTAGAGAAACCTTTAAGGAATTTTTAAGGTGCAGAGAGACTCTCCAGGGGCCAGAGGGTGGAGCTGGTAGGTTTTAGAACTGATAAAAAATCAGAAACCAGGCCACCCAGAGAAAGCAGGGACTAAGGAGGGAAAAGAAGGTTGAGAGCTTTGAATTCAGGTCTAATTAGGTCCCAAAGCTAAAGTCTGTACTTTAGGTTTAAATTGAATCAGTGTATTTGATATCAATGTGTTTAAAATTGCAAAATAAGAGGTTTAATAGAGGATAGGAGGAGAAATGTGGCTCTCTTGGTATGTAAAGTATTAGGTATTTAACTTCCTCTAGTTTCTGAGGAGCAGAAAAGCAGGATGAAATTGGGGTGAATGTGATTTTTTTTTTATGTATTTGAAATGTAAAGGAAAGCGGAGGGTAGTCTGAGTGGAAATTAGGAAAGAGAGATAAAAGCTTGAGTGAAAATATAGAAGGTAGAAAAGAAAAAGGTATCATTTAAATGGGATTGGGGCAACAGTAATGTGCTCTCAGTCACTCCCTCTCCCATTGTTCTTCAGATGATTTGGGTATGTTGAAAGAGTACAAGGAAGCTTTGTTTTTGTTTTAAGTATCAGGGACTGAAAATGAAAATTTGTAGCCTAATTTTGAAAAGCAATAGACAAAGTTATAGAAAGTTGGAAGGAATTATGTCTATCCATCTTTTGGGATAAATCTGTGGGAGGGTTTTATTGAATTTAATATGGCTATTGACTATGGTAAAGATATTGGCCTAGTAAATTTCTATTTGTAAGCTAATTTGTTGTAGTCATATGAAATTGATGACAATGATGTCCAAATCTACTGTGAATTTTCTGAGTTTACAGATGAGACCCTCATATTTGGGGAGTTATGCTTATGTAAAGGCCTTATGGGGCTTGAAGACACAAAATAGGGGAGACAAGGAATTTTATGGTCCAGGATAAAGGGAAGTTCTGTGGTGTTTCAGGATAAGGGGAAGAGACTTTAGGAAGCCTTCAGGTTAGAGAATAAACAAGGAAAGGGGAAACTCTTAACCCTTTGGGCACTGTTGTATCATCATCAGTGTCCTTGGATCGGTGTTAAATGACTGCTTTCAGAGAAACAGAGGCATTTGATTCATATTTTACGTACCCTAAGAAAAGACACTAGTCTCCTTCAGTGCTCTACTCTAAGGTTTTGTTTTTTGATAGAGGTGAAAAAAAAGTTGGGATGACTAAACGCTTCTTAGTATTCTCTGGAAATTTTGAGACTGAGTAAGGAGTTTTGAAACAGCATCTTGTCATTCCCATCCCCATCCCCCACTCCCTCCTCTTTAGTCAAAAAGATTGCAAACAGTCCCAGGGTTTTTTCTATTTATCTCAGATCAAATTAAGAAGAGAAAGCTTTAACTTCCCCACCTGGCAAAATGGAAGGAGGAGGAAGGGGCAGCAGCAACAGTGAGGTAAAGACCCTAGGCCCCTGAGACTGGAAAGTCTGGAAGCATTACCGAAGCATCAGGAAGTTAGAAATCATCAACACTGTAGTAAGCTTGCTTTCTTCAAGTTGTAATCTTACTTTTTTTAGTTTTGTTTTTTAGACTTTTCATTTTTTTACACTCTAATTTTAATTTGTTTTCAGTTTACAACATTCACTTCCACAAAATTTTGAATTTCAAATTTTCTCCCCCCCGTCTCACCCTTATCCCCCACCCCAGGATAGCATGTATTCTGATTACCCTTTCCTCCATTCTATCACTCTCCCATGCCCTCTCCTTCTGTTTTCCTATAGGGCAAGATAGATTTCTATAGGCCATTGCCTATATACCTTATTTCCTAGTTGCATGTAACAATTCTTAACAGTCATTTTTAAAGCTTTGAGTTCCATCTTCTCTCCCTTCCCCCTTCCCCACCCACCCTCACTGAGAAGGCAAGCAACTCAATATAGGTTATACATGTGTAGTCATGAAAACACTTCCATAACAAGTCATATTGTGAAAGACTAACTATATTTCCTTCTATCCTGTCCAGCCCTCCATTTATTCTATTCTCTCCTTTGACCTGTCCCTCTGTATTTACTTCTGATTACCCTTTCCTCCAATTTGCCCTCTTTTCTATTGTCCCCTCTTTCTTATCCCCTTGTCCCCTGCTTTCCTGTAAGGTACCTGTAAGGTAAACTTCCATACCTATTTGAATGTATGTGTTATTCCCTCTTGAAGTCAAATCCAATGTAAGGAAGGCTCATTTATTCCCTCTTACCTTCCCCTTATTTTCTTCCATTGTAAAAACTCTTTCTTGCCCTTTTTATGTGAGATGATTTACTATATTCTGCCTCTCCATTTGTCTTTCTCCTAGCAAATTCCTCTCAACACCTAATTTTCTTTTTTAGGAATCATTCCTTCATATTCAGTTCAGACTGCACACACACACACACCTACACGTACACATACATATATTCCCTCCAACTATCCTAAAACTAAGAAAGGTCTCATTAGTTACAAATATCATCTTTCCATGTAGGAATGTAAACAGTTCAACTTTAATAAGTCTCTTATGATTTCTCTTTCCTGTTTACCTTTTCATGCTTCTCTTGATTCTTGCATTTTGAAAGTCAAATTTTCTATTCCGCTTTAGTATTTTCAACAAGAATGCTTGGAAGTCCTCTTTTTCACTGAAGTTCCATTTTTTCCCCTGAAGTATGATATTCAGTTTTACTGGGTAGGTGCTTCTTGGTTTTAATCCTATCTCCTTTGACTTCTGGAACATCTTATTCCAAGCCTTCCAAGCCCTTAATGTAGAAGCTGCTAAATCCTGTGTTATCCTGATTGTGTTTCCACAATACTCAAACTGTTTCTTTCTGGCTGCCTGTAATATTTTGGCCTTGACCTGGGAACGCTGGAATTTGGCTACAATATTCTGAGTTTTCCTTTTTGGATCACTTTCAGGAGGTGAATAGTGGATCCTTTCTATTCCTATTTTACCCTCTGGGTCTAGAATATCAGGGCAGTTTTCCCTGACAATTTCTGGTAAGATGATGTCTAGGGTCTTTTTTTGATCATGGCTTTCAGGTAGTTCAATAATTTTAAAATTATCTCTCCTGGATCCATTTTCCAGATCAGTTATTTTTCCAATTAGATACTTCACATTGTCTTCTATTTTTTCATTCTTTTGGGTTTTTTTATCATATCTTGATTTCTCATAAAGTCATTAGCTTCCATTTGTTCTATTTTAATTATGAAAGAATTATTTTCTTCAGTGAGCTTTTGGAACTCTTTTTTCCTTTCAACCCATTCTGCTTTAAAGGCATTCTTCTCCTCATTGACTTTTTGGACCTCTTTTGCCATAAGAGTTAGTTTAATTTTAAAGGTATTATTTTCTTCAGCATTTTTTGGGTCTCCTTTAGCAAGCAGTTGACTCATTTTTCATGACTTTTTTGCATCACTCTCATTTCTATTTCCAATTTTTTCTCTACGTCTCTTACTTGATATTCAAAATTATTTTTGAGCTCTTCCATGGCCAATTCATATTTTCCTTGGGGGCTTTGGATGCAGGAGTTATGATTTAGTTTTAATCTTCTGGTTGTATGTTTTGATCTGCCCCATCAACAACAATGTAAGGAAATATCTCCTCATGGAGAAAGTAAGAATCTATAGTCTTCTTCTTTTTCCTTTTTGCTCATTTTTTTCCAGGCAATTAACTTGTTTTTTGAGTTCTTTGTTAAGTGGCATGCTCCAGAAACAGCTTCAGCTTCAGCTACCCTGGGACTGGGGCCAGACCATATTTCCCTCTCAGACAGATGAGAGACTCTTCTCTCTGAAACTGTCGTCGGTGTTTGTGGGTTTAGAAGTCTGGAAACTGCAGCAACCACCAGCACTTCAGTTCCCTAAGGCCTGCTCCACCTCTCAGTTTCAGCACTGATCAAAGCAAACTGCATTCTGCTCCCAGACCAGTGCAATAGATCCTACCTGTCATCCTTCCAGATTGTCTTGAGCTGGAAATTTGCTTCACTCTATCATTTTATAGCTTCTGCTGCTCTAGAATTTGTTTAGAGTAATTTTTTCCAGGTTTTTTGAGGGATTTGGGGAAGAATTCTAGCAGATCTCTGCTTCTACTGCATTCTTAACATTTTAATCATGCGATATTGATTCTCTATGCAAAGTGTATCTAACAAAACTCAAGTTTCAAATTGTATTTGAAATCTGTATAAGGAGTGCCTAAACCAGGAACTTGGTAGCTGAGAATTTGCAAGTATATAGAAATGATCTCTAGTGACTGGTTTTTAGGCCAAATTTAAAATTGAAGATGTGGGTCATAGTAAATCTTTGATTAATGAAACTTGCTACCTGATGTAAAAGCTTATAAGACTACAAAGAACTGTGTTCTGATCTCAATAACTCACTATCTGGGGAGATGCCATTAACAACTCAGAGAAAGAGTATGACTATTACAGGTGGAGATTTGCATCTGGGAATGGTGAAAGGACACGCTTTGCCTCAGCCTGGGATGGGATCCTTCTGGCTCAGTTTCCCCACTGTGTTCTTTTGAAAAGGAATGTTTCCCATCTAACTGAGTTTGGTTATGAGGTGGATATGATACTGCATGAGTAAGGTTGTGATGTTTTACTAAGCATGTCCTTAATTTTACTTTTTATGGCAGGTTTCTGTGATCAAAACAAGTAGTCAGTGAAAACTGTGAACCTAATGCAAGTATTTGAAATCTTGCTGTTTTCAATCAAACAGGTGGGTAAATTGGTACTCTTATATAGTCATGTGAAAGAATAAAATCCCTGGAACAGAACATTCTGAATGTTGAATCATTATCCCATGGACTAAGGCTGGGATACATTTAAGGTTACTGTAATAACATTTAAAGTTACTATTGTGAAGTTGGGGTACCAGAAGACCTAGAAGGCTTTATGGGGAGAAATGGAAACTTGTATTGTATGCTGTTATTTAGTCAGGAACTAAAACAAGCATGGAAATGAAAGCAAACTACGGAAGGCTCACTTGAAAGAGGTTTCCTAACCAATGTGAGATGAGTCATATCTGAACCCGATTATTGGAACTTGCTATTCAAGACTTTATGGGACTGTTAACTGCTATTCTGAACTTGACTCTAGGTAAAATTATCAAGAAATGCTTTTAAGCCTCTGATCCATGAGGCCAGCAACACTGGGAGGTGCATCTATGAACTGCAGGGGGTGATCTCATAGGAAAGTTGGGAGAATGACTATTTCACATGAACTGAGGTAAGATTCTCCTGACCCAGTTGCCCCACTATGACACCTGGCACACTTTAAACCTGGTTCCATGCAGTTGGCAGTCTACACAACTTTTGTCTAGAATTTATGTGAAATTAGGGAAATGTTGTTCCCTTACTTTAGTTATATCCCTACTCTTTTTTATGGTAAATTTCTATAATCAAAAGTTTTGTAAGAATAGTAACAAATATGTTAAGCGATAGATTAGTACTGGAAAATCTGAAGCTAACTATAGTAAAATATAAGATTGAGCTATCTGGCTTAGGATTTTACCCCAAACAACAACTCATTATTTAATCTCTACATCTATTACTAGTATATATTCCTGTATAAGTTAGGGTCCTTTGATCCTTCATAATGGCATGGAGACAATTAGGTCAAGGTCTTGTGAAATCAGGACATTATTCTGTTACTTAGTTAATATCATACTTGTACAATTAATGTTAAAATAAGGTTTGTGGTCTATCTTGCAAATTCTTTAAAAGAAGCATAACATGACCAAAAGCTGGAATTGTTTTATGACTTGCTATTATTAATTCCTTAGAGGAATTTCATCCCCCGATATAGGAATGAATAATGGACTAATGTAAAGTGTGTATATACACATATACATACACACACACACACACACGCACACACGCACGCACACACGCACCTATACCTGAGTTCTAATGTGAATTTCTTGAGTATGACAATTGGCTAAGTTTCCAATTTTGATTTTATAAGACTAATAAGGGTATAAGGGTTGAATGGTCATTTAAAATTATGTCAAGATCAATTTTGTAGAGGAATAGAAATGAGAAAGTGGATTTCTACAAGAAGATGACAAGAAGATGCTGAGATGCTGTGTTGGGATGCTGGAATAGTTTCCAGACCAGAGAACTTCATCAGATGATTCTTCTCCCCCCCACCCCTAACCTGACAAGACAGCTGTATGAGATGTGGCTTCTAAATGGACAATTTATTAATTTCCCTTTTCTTTTGGGACTCTTTATCTGTAATTACAAAAGGGATTGCCTGCTTTGATTTGTCAATGCATCAATCAACCTCTCTCCCCTTCCCCTTCTCATATTTATTATGCTTTCTTAAAGGGGAGATGGATGAGGGGAAGAATTCATATGAGAAATAGAGTGAGAAGGTATTAACTAGATATAAGAAAAGATGTGGAAACATAATTTGGATCAAAGAAAAGAGGAGGAATTGTGAAGAACAAAGGAAGGAATTCAGTTTCCAGAGGAGGAGTGATAACAGGATGTAAGTCAGAGGGGACTGGTTCTAATTGGAGCTGTGATCTAGCAGAACCAGGCTTCTGATCAAGTAAAAGATCAGAAGCATGTATGCATGCTTAAGAATATAATTTATTATAATATATTAAGAATATAATTTAATATTATCCAACACACTCCCAGGGCAGAGCAAGCTAGTTTGAATGCACATGCCATACATGATGAGAGAGGAGGAACATATCAAGGAGAAGAACATGAATTGGGTGGCTCAGGAAGTTGTATCTAGTCAGTGGAGAGCAAGGGGGAAAATTTGAATTGGTAACAGGAAATAAAAAGTCTTGTATTTGTCTGAGAAAGCATATTGCATTAGGGGGAGTTACCCATTCACAAGGAAAGTAAAACAAATATAAAATAAAATAAGAACTGGCTTCACAACAAATATTGTTCTTTCTAGAGTGAACATACTTCTCACACTTGTTAAGACAGTGTTCTAAGTCAGAAGTATAAGGCCCATGGCCGTAACAATCCCCAGGACTACCTGAATCAGATAACAATGAAACTGGAAAATATTTAACAATAAATAAAAATACGATAAAACATGGAAAATATTACATTTTAAAGCTAAGTCAATATGAAGCCTGCAGGGATCCTATTTCTATTTAAGACTGACCTCACCATTTTAAGTCATAAAGAAGATATACGAAATTTCAAAATGACAGATTTTAAAATATATTTATTGATCACAATACAATAAAAATATAAGTACATATTGAAAATTAGCAAAAAAAAAAATGTACCTATGTGGACATTTTAGAAACCATTTACTGAAAAATGCATTAGTTAAATAACGATTTATGAAGGCAATAATAATTACCTTTTAAAAATCATGACAATATAAACACAACACATAAAATTTATGGAATTGGGAAAAAAGCGATTCTCAAAGACATATACACATATGCACAGATATGTGAGCATATTTTAACAAGAGGAAAAGAGAAAAATCAATCACTTGAGTTGGCAACTTTTTAACTTGTAAAACTAAAAATAAACCAAGAATAAGCTTGAAGATAATGTTAAAATAAGAGGAAAAATCATTAAGATGAAGAATAAAAAGGCAAATGAACTGACAAATGGAAAAAAAGCCATTTTGTAAAGATCAATTAAGTCTGTTAATTAGAGAACAGAGAAAAATCAAATTACCAAAATCATAAAAGAGAAAGGGAAGAACACAATACAAAAGACAGAGAAACTATCAGACACTAATGTGCACAGATGTTTCCACAAAACTAAAACTTTAAGAAAAATAGATGTATGTTTACAAATATACGCAAATGGACAAAACAGGAAATAAAAAAACTTAAAGCAATCAAAAAGGGAGAAATGTAAGAGGCCATTAATGAGCTGCTATGTAAAAAGGTAGTAAGACTGATGCATTTACAAGTAAATTCCATCAAACATTTAAAAAATAAATAATCCCTTTACCATATAAAATCTTTTCAAAAATGAAAGCAGTCTTTTTTACAGAAAAAACATAGTTCTGACCCTCAAGCCTGGTAAAGACACAACATAAATATTAAACCACCATCATTAGTGACTAGATGCAAAAAAAAATAAATAAAATCCCAGGAAACACAATAAAAGATTAAATAGTAGAAATCATCATGCTCAAATTGATATTATACCAGAAATGCAAGCATGGTGGTAGGAAGCATGGTGTAGACAAGAATGAGATAGGTTCAGAAAAGGCTCTTGTTAAGTTACATCACAAACAAATAAGTGGGACCTTATATGTACAAAAATATTCCTAGCACCTCTTTTTTGATGGTAAAAAAAAATGAAAACTAAGGTGATACCCATCAACTGGTGAATACATAAACAAATTATGGTATATGAATATAACAGTATATGATTGCTTTGCAAGTAACAGTATAAGGGATGGTTTCAGAAAAACATGGGAAGATTTGTATGAACAGGTGCAAATTAAAGGCAGCAGAATCAGGTGAACAGTTTAAATACAGCCACAAAATTATAAAGACCAATAACTTTGAAGGACTGAAGCTCTTATTAAAGCAATAGCCACTTTTAGAAATGATGTTCAAGTAGGTTACCCACTTCCTGAGAGAGGGGATAGATTCAAGATACAGAATGAGACATGAAGTTTTTGACATAACCAAATGAAGGAATTTGCTTTGCTTGACTATGCATGTTTGTTACAAGGGTTTTTCCTCCTTTTTCTAGCTGGGGAGAAAGGGAGGTGGGAGAGAATGTAAAGGCTTATTGCTGGAAAAAAATCAAAATTCCAAAACTAAACCCTATGGTCAGTCACTTCTTTTCTCCTGATTTGACCAGAGACAGATATCCTGGAAAAATTTCTTGTTGGAAAACTCAATCAGGAATTCTAACTTCCCTTTTCCTTCTTATACTTTGTATTATAGGCTTACTTCTTTGTTTTTATCATCTCTAAAAATCTTTTGTCTTCAGCATTTCCTCAGTCTGCTTTTTGGAACACCCAGGTAAATATTTCAGTCTATGTTAAAATAACTCTATACACATTTTTTCATATTTAAAAAAATTACTCTTATTAGTTTCAATATTTTTTTTCTGATCTCTCATCACCCTCCTATCTGTGGTTTCAGTTTGTAGAGATGCTACTTTGCAAGTTTCCTAAGATTTGCCATAGTGCAAAAAGATCAAATAGCACCTTACCACTCAATGCCACAGGCAGGGAGTATCTAGTAGCATGCAGATGGTAAATGTATCAAGTATCTCCTATATGCTTTTTATCAGATACAATAAAAATATGTGACTAATATAAAATATTAATTTCATTCTGTTTCTTGAGACTGTACCACATGTATTGCCTTATCTCTAACTGAACACAGCAATCTGACCAAACCTATCACTAGGGACTGAATTAAATTTCCTTGGCAGTAATATCATATATACAGCATGTTTATCTAGCCCCGTCTTTTCCATCTTCTATCCTTAGTGTCTTGACAATGTAAAAGCAATTTAATTTGCAGCCTGCCTCCTACTAACCAACCTAATAGGGTCAAAACAAGTGCAAACTGGTAAAATTGTTTTTCCCTTTCCATTCCCTTTGAACACATAAAACTTAAGAACTACTGATCTCAATTAAGATGACATATTACCCAGGAGAAAAACAAACACCTCTCTCTTTGGTAGGGTATTAAACATCTTACTACATCTAGAAATTAGGAACCACAAAGGTGTACTACTTATAATCAATATTCAGTCTAAACTGCATATGGAAAATCTAATTAAATTCTAGACTAGTAGGCCAATTATATGGGCATAACCCTAGGACAGGGGTGGGGAATCTGCAGCCTTGAGGTTCTTGCCTTGAGGTTCTTCTCCTAGGTCCTTAGATGCAGCCTTTTGATTGAGTTCAAGTTTTATAGAACATATTCTTTTATTAAGGGGATTTGTTCTGTGACGTTTAGATTCAGTCAAAGGGCCACACTTGAGGACTTAGACTTGGACATGTGACCTGGAGGTCTCAAGTTCCTCATCCCTGCTGTAGGAAGTCAAATATATGCATCTTTCACATAAAGAAATAAAGTCCTCCTTCCAAGTAGTCTGGTAGACAGATAACAGCAAGGCCCTGTGCTAGGGGAGTAGAGTACTCAGGACAAATGTGTGACAGTATCCGCCCTCAGGAAACTTATTTTATTTCAATAATATATATATATATGCTATATCATCATCATGTTCTGTAACAGCAAGCAGCAGAGAAATGATTTAAAGTCAAGATGTTGGGAGCCAAGATGGCCTAATACAAGCTTGGACCAGGCTGAACTCTCCAAACATTCCTGACCCCCAAAAAATTTTAAAATAACACCTCAAATCAAATTTTGGAGTAACAGAGCAAAGTTGAGTAGTAGCAGAAAGCAGAGTTAAGACAATTAAAGAGGTCTGCAGAAGAGGTCTTGTAACACCAAAGTAGATGCAAGCCTGGAGAGTAGCAAGATCATGAGAAATGGGTCTTTGAGATAACCAATACAGCATCCAGTCCAGAGACAGAAAGACGCTCAGACAATTGGTCAGAAAGAGATTACAGGGAACCCTTTGCTGGTACTGGGCATAACTGGCACTGACTGGCAATTCCATTACCCATAAGCAGTTCTGGGTCACAGTTCCAGAGCAGAGAGGAATGCTTAGGATTGGTCATAAGGGAACAGGGGCCTTGGTCAAAGTTCCAGGACCAAGAGGAGTGCTAGCATTTATAGCTTTAAGGGATCAGGGCCATTCCTGGGTAAAGAACAAAGTATAGGCCAGAAAAGCAGGAACCAAACCTCTCCTAGAACAACACCATCTCAAAAGCACCAAACTTTGCAGAACCCCCCAAAACTAATTCTGAAAACAGCAGCACAAAAAAGCCT
>JAJHZJ010000372.1:3924134-4019134 GCA_023548195.1 Bettongia penicillata ogilbyi | reverse complement strand
ATATATTTGATTTCAAGTATGCTAACTGCTGTAATACAAACACAACATCTGAAGACAAAGGAGGAATATAACGATGGATAGGTTTGAACTGAATTTCTGTGGGAAAGATTTAATAAATACTTATTTGTTTCTAATACAGGACTACAGGACTGCTCTGTGATTTATCTAGCAGTGCTTCTTTGATACAGATCATAACCCCTCAGGGACATAGTAAGAAACCTTTGAGAATTGGTGTCACCAAAAATTTATCACCTGCTGCCAGCCTGGTGATAAGGTCCTTGGGAACAAAACAGACTCACATCATATATCACAGGGCCTGAACCTGGGCTCATATGCAAACTTGGTAGGACCTGCAAAAGCCTATTCTGCATTGAAAGGAAGTAAATAAATATTAATTATCTAGTATGTGTCAGGCACTCTATTCCTCACAATAACCCTGGGAAATAGCTGTTATTGTAATTCCCATTTCACAGAGGAGAAAACTAAGGCAGACATAGGCATAAGTGACTTGGTCAAGGTCAGTGTCTGTGAACAAATTTGAACTCAAGGTCTTCCTGACTCCCAAGTCCAACATTCTCTCCATGGTACAACCTACCTGTCTCACTCTGGCACAGTCTCTTAAAATCTAGGGTTACCTTCATACCACAATGAGACATCAAAATAGCAAACTGGCAGTAGAGGGCTACCTTAGCGACAAAAATGAGAAAGAACCAAAAGAAGCTTAGAGTACACACTAGAGAAACTACCACCTCAAAGTGAGAAAAGCATTTGTCATTTCCAAAGACAGCCATCGTAGCTTAATATTCTGAGAAGTTAAGATATGTCACCGTGGTTTTACAAGACTTCTTCAACTGATTTTTTATCACAGAGACCACCCTTCCAAGATGTGAGAGGTCCACTGGTCACACCTCTCTCAAAGTATTCTGATTAATGGGAGAGGGGCACAAATTAAGGGATTGGGGGGGAGAAAATAATATATGTCCCCAGGATAAATAATTTGTGTGAGAGAAGGTTATATATAAATATATATGCAAACATATATACATACATATACATACACACAAATACACATACACACCTACACACATATAGCTACCTTAGCCATTCTTTCTGTAGTTAATTCTCTGGGAGCCCTCGGGTCTCAGTTTTACTAAGTCTTAGTAAAATCCCAGAGTTTCAATGATCACCTCTGCGTATGAGTACCAAATCATCATTTCTAGTCTTGAATTTCCAGTTCCAGTCTCACATTTTCTACTGTCTGCTACTCATCTTTACATGAATGTGCTACTGGGCATCTTACACTCAATATGTACAAAACTGAATCTATCATTTTCTCCTTGGAACTGTCTTTTCCTCTTAATTTTGTGACTTCTGTTGATGGCATCACCAATTTTCTAGGCACCCAGGCTAAAAACCTTAGAGCCATCTGTGAAGCTCCCTTCTCTCAAACTCCAGACTTCCCCCATCCAATCCAGTAAGTCCTGTCAATTTCACCTCAAAAATTTTACTCTCATCCGTCCCTCCTTTCTACTCACTGCCACCCACCCTATCCCAAACTCTTATTATCTCTATCTGGATTACTGTTATGGCTTCCTTGCGGGTTTATCTGCCTTTAGCCTCTCTCCTCTATAATTTATCCTTCACAAAGCTGCCAAAATAATCTTCCTAATGCATACGTTTGACCCTGTTATTCTCTTGTTCAGAATTTCAATGGTTCCCTGTTGCCAAATGAATATAATACAGACTCAAGTTTATATCTATATCCCCTAAGAATCTAGTTCCAAATTATCTTTCTTGTCTTCATACACTTTACCCATATTCCAGTGAATTGCTAATTAATTTATGGAATTATTAAATAGGGGCAGACACACCTGATTCTTTGAGTATTCAATGGGAAAGACCACAATGGCAGCAAGGAGTAATACTTCAATCACATTTTAACAAAGCACACAAGTGCAAACAGCACAGACAATATAGCGACAAATAACACAGGGTGGGGGGTGGTATGCATAGGTGCCTAGGAATGGGAAATAGGGTAGTGAAGGAAAGTAGGAAAAATGGAGGAGAAGCAGAGAGAATCACTTACATAACCATTGGTTGGGAGTTCTCTGCAGCATGTTCCCTGAGCAGGACTTTGGGGTCTCATTTTCGTAAGTTTTGGTGGGGAACCAGACTAACTTATCTATGCCACCTTATTAACATAACCGTATCAATTAAAAGATAATCAGTAAGACTTCAGGGTTAATTCATTAACATATCCATATCATCTCAAAGTTATCAGCAGCACCTGTTCTGCAGATCTTATTGTGGATGTTTATCAGAGGCTTACAAACTATGAGTAGTTAACAGGACCAAAGGCGCCTGCCTGGCAGCCAGGACTGGCTGGCTTCCCCTGATTTAGCACACAATCTCAGGATGTGATTTTTAGTTAATGTATGCTTGCAAGTAACTTAGCTTACAAGTAACTTATGTTCCTTTGATCTATGGGAGAAGCTGTAAGTGACTTCTAGGTCAATTTCACTTCCTGCTATTGTTAGTTGTAACACTTATAAACTTATTGTACTAACTAAAAGAGGCAGGAGTAATCAAGGGGACAAGATACAATTTGAACACAGCCAGTTAAACTAGAGAACTAACCTCATTTCTCATTCTACCTTTCCCCACCTCTGTACATTTGTAAAGGTCATCCCACATCTCTAGCACAAGCTCCCACCACATCTCTCACTGTTGTACTCTCTCTTCTTCTAAAGAGTAGCTGAAGTACTACTCCTTTCCTGATGACGTGCTCTTTGATGAAAATAATCGCTAACATTTATATAGCACTTTACATTATAATATCTTGACAACCCTGGGAGGTAAGTGCTACAGGTTATTATCTTTATTTTATGGGGATGAAAGAGTTTCATAGCATGGCTCCCTCCTCCCTTTCCAGCCTTCTTACACCTCAGTCTCATCAACACTTCTCCCCCCAACCCAATCTAGGGACACTGACATCCTTGCCACAGCTCTCATAAAACACTCCCATCTCCCAACTCCAAGCATTTGCATTGGCTGTTGTTGCCCATACCTGGAATTCTCTCCCCTCTTCATCTGGCTTCCTTGACTTCCTTGAAGTCTCTACTAAACTCTCACCTTCTACAAGAAGCCTTCCCAACCCCCTTTAATGTCAGTACCTTCCCTCTTTTGATTATCTCTAACTTAGGCTGTATATATGTTATTTGCATGTTGTCTCTCCCATGATACTACGAGCTCCTTGAGAACAAGGAATGAGTTTTTGTTTTCTTTTGTTTGTTTATATCCCCAGCACTTAGCAAAGGGCCTTGCCCATAATAGGTACTTAATAAATGCTTGATGATTGACTAACTCACCCATGGTCTTATAGGCAGTGTCTAAGTTAGTATTTGAACTCATCTTTCTTCCATGTGCAACCTCAAGGCAACACGTGGCCCTCTATGTCCTCAAGTGCAGCCCTTTGGCTGAATCCAAACTTGATACTATTACCTGATCCCCTTAAGTAGAAGTAATCCTTTTTTTCTAATCTCTTTGACTACCCTGTCCTCTCCATTGCACTAAATTTTTACTCTAGCTTTTTTATTGTCTTTAGCTCTATACAAATCTCTTCCAACCCACTAGATTATAAACTCCTTGAGGGGAAGTGACTGTCAATTTTTTCTCTGTATCATCAGTGTCTAATAAAATGAACTGCATGCATTAGACACTTAATAACTCACTAGGTACTAAATAATGCTTTGTTAAATTTCTTTGCTTATTAACCCTAATCTAGTCTTTTACCCTGAATCGCTACAACACTGTGACAGGTATTCATCTGTTTATTTTGAAATGTGTCAGGGATTGCAGAATCTGTAATCTCCTCTTTTGGCAATCATTGCCATGTTATAAAGCTCCTCTTTATTACTATTATTATTTATTCCATATACATAGAGATGTGAAAGATTTAGTTCTGTAACTACATAAATTATGTGTCATTTATGTGTAATTATATATTGTATATATAATTCTAATATGTACTATAATCATATATTATATATTATATGCATATATTATATGTGTAATTAGTGAAATATACCTATTTTATCCCATTTTCCTGTATCTCTGTATTTCTTAAATCTCTGGTTATTTCAAAACTATACTTGATTCAACTATATTATTAAAGTATTCAATGAGGCCGTGCCTTCTTCCTGTTTTACTGAATTTTGCTCCCTTATTAACCATAGATGAAGGCTATGTTTGTTATTTAGCACAAGTTACATGTTGCTGAATCATCCATAAAAATCTGAATTGAGCAAATACAGCAGTACAGTTTAACAAGTGGCTAGCAGGGTCAAATATAAGTGAGCAAATGGTGTGAAGAATCTGATGGAAAAGGGGGGAAAAATAAGAGACAGTCTGCTTTATGGTATTACCCAGCCAACGGGAAACTGTTTGATGTCCAAAACAACTCTCAAATGTTCAATAATGTATATCTTTATGGCATGGCTTTGAGCTGTTATTTCACCTTGGCTTCCAGCTAGACAGAATCAAATTTTAACTACCCTGTACATATGCAAGTAGCAAATGCAGCCTATTAAAGCAGATGCAGTATATTTAAAAGTACTCAATTAAACTGTAGAATGTTTCTTGTAAATTAAGGCCTTGTTGAATAACTATCTTCCATGCAAATTATCTTTTTTCTTGGTTCCAGCAATGTGCTTTCATCGTATGTAGCAGCTTTAGTATACACTTCTTTGCAGGGCTTGACATAATGAATTCTGCTCATTATTCCGATAGGAATGAGGAAAAGAACCTAGGTTTCTTAATTTTTCCCTGCCAGACAGCCTTTGTGAATACACTAGTAGTCAGTCTTTACTTTTCCATGACCTGATCTGAGTGGGCTACACTTCAGAGTGAATTATTTAACTAACTGCATACGACCAATGCATTTATGAGACTCAACCAATAAAGTGGATTTCTGATGAAAAAACACCAGAGGGCTATTCATGCCCTCTCTTACCATCCTCAAAGCAGTAATTTTCCGTTGGAAACACAGATGCTCACTATATTAATCCTTATTTAAAGCCATTAAGGAACAGCCATCAAGGAGAAAAATGTCACTTACTAGAGTATGAATACTAAAAGTCACACAATCCAGTGTCTTAGTATAATACTTTCATCTTTCAGGTACAGAAACTTTGATTAATGTCCAAACACATACAAGTTGAGTTACTCAGCACTATCATGTCGCACTTTTTCAGAAAACATCAACCAAATATGCCCTTTCAGAAGTGTGAGACAAATGCTTGACTACAATTACCTAAAGCCCAAAGAAATACTCGAGTTTTAGTGCTAACAAAAATAAATGCACACTTACTGTAAACCCAATCTAATATAAACAAGGTTGAATTTTCAACCCTCGAACACCTGAAAAGAATATCTCTGCTATAAAGCTCCCCTAAGAGTTTGGCTGAGAGGTAGGGTGGGCTCTGTCATTTGGTAGCTGTATGAGTTTGGCCAAATAACTTCTGTGAACTATCTTCTTCCATTAAGATTAGATCATCTCTTATTTCCTTTCCAGCTCTATATTCTATCAGCATTAGTTGGACCTGGTCTAATAAACTGGCATAAGCCAGGGAATGAAAAGAGGAACATTAGCATACAGTGTCTCTAGATTCAGAGAAGCAATCTCATGAGCAATGACTGGATTTCATAAGTCTACGTTTTCCTTTCCTAATAGAATGTCTCTAAATCCTACTAGTTAAAATATTAACTTTACCTTGTTTATTGAATTTAAATTTTTGTAAAATTTCATCCGGGGGTATAGATGCTCTCTTAAAGGTCTTCCCATTTATTTCATAGCATAAAGGACTAGGAAGACACTAGGCAACAACTTCAAATCTAGTGCTTATCCAACTTATCCATCTAAATTCTGATGGTGTTTTATTGTAAAAATTCATGATCAAACACAACTGTCATATTCTTTTCAAAATAAATGTTTATCATAAATCCTAGATAGGGATGACCATACTGACTGTATCACCATATACATGTAAATACACACACATATATGTGTACATATATATGTATACTCACAAATGTATATATGTATACATATACATGTGTATGTTTGTGACCTCGTGGACCATAGTGTCCAAGAGATTTTTTGGAAAAGATATTGGAGTGGTTTGCCAATATAGTTATGTAGAAAGAACCTGAACTTTCAGTCATTTAAAGCATGGAAGGGGGGAGAGAACAAAATTTGATCTAACATTCAGATTTCTTCTAGAATAAAATAATAAAATTTCATGCATTTTCAAAATACTCACAAATGTAAAATATATAAGGGACCCTTAGCATGGGGTGAATATTCTAGAGAAAAGATTCTTATTTTTACCACATCTTGAGTTTAGTAGGCTGACTTTCAATTTTCCCATTTTTTTACTTCTGCTGCATATATATGTATATGCCAACACACCGGAGCTAGGTGGCACAGGGCAACTAAGTGGCACAGTGAATAAGGTGCTGGACTTGACGTCGGGAAGACTCATCTTCCTGAGTTCAAATCTGGCCTAAGACACTTAATAGCTGTGTGGACCTGAACAAGTCACTTTACTCTATTTGCCTCAGTTTCTGTATCTGTAAAATGAGCTGAAGAAGGAAATGGCAAACCATCCTAGCATTTTTGACAAGAAAACCCCAAATGGAGTCATAAAGAGGATGCCCTCTAAAAAACAGATGAATAAGAACAAATTTCCCTGATTTCCTCCTCCCCTAGCCTTTAATTTACTTTGTATATATTTATGTATTTACTTAGACATGTACATGTTATTTCCCTAGATAGAATGTAAGCTTGATGAAGGTAAAGATTGTTCTTTTTTTTTTAATCCCTCAGGACCTAGCATATAGTACCTGATACATAGTCAGCACTTAAATGTTCATAAATTAAGTGAATATACAAGTAAAAAGAAACCCCTGGCACCTTCCTTTGGCTAATTTCCCATTCATGACCTTGTTTCCATGGGAAGCAATAACTACTCTATGGTAATAGTATTTTACCAAATGCATTGGAACTTAGATGAGATACAGCTGAAATTCACTTTAGGCAATAGAGTGAGTGCTTTAAAGGATGTTTGTACATACTACTTTTGGAAATTGAATCATACTTTCTCACTGACATTATAATTTCTGATTTTATTACCTCCAAAAATAATAGCTGTCCCAAAATAAGGTAGCGTGATAATGCATTATATACATATACCACAGGTTACTTAGAGGCCACCAGGTACTACAGTGGATAGAGCACTGGGTCAGGAGACAGGAAGACTTAAGTTCATGTTTGAGCAAACTAGGTATGTTGTCCATGGGAAAATCATTTAACCTCTCCCAACCTCAGTTTCCTCAGCTGTAAAATGGGGATAACACCTACCTCACAGCAAGAAAGAAAAGTCACTTAAAACAAGCTGAGAATGGGAAGGAGAAGCCAAGAGACAGAGTGTGTTTCACTATGCCTTATTAAATTTACACATCAATAAAATGAAATAATAAATGCAAACCTTACCGTGAAAATACCTTACACATATTTTTTTTGTTATTAATACTATCACATGGTTTCTTTTTAGGAGGATGGCAATTCTATTTCATCAGATACAGGGAACTCTCATCATAGAAATTCATTCCATGATCAGCAAATTACCCATACTTTATGTGGTCTAGGTTCACATATATTAAAAAAATACTTAAAACTGATCTCTGTCTATTAAAAAAATGGTTGATCTGTATTGAAAGAAGTACTTCAGAAGTTTCTTTTGAATTTTAAATGAACTTTGACATTCTTGATTAACCCATTTATTTTAGTAATTTTCACCCTAGTTAATAAATAGCTGCCCCAGAAGAGTCTCAAATATAATTTTGGAGGACTCAATTTAATTCAAATATTACTACCTTGTGGAATAAAAAAAAAAACATGTACCAAAGTCCCCTTCTTCAAGGTGATTATAATCTTATCAGAGGAAAATTTATATGCATAGGAGCACCAAAATTTAGAGAATTTATAAAAACACACAAAAGGGAATAATCAATATGCAAAATGCTTCCTAGAAGTTTGACTTGAGAGGCATCTTAAAAAAGAAAGTCCAATTTTTATTTTTGAGGAAAACCACTGTGATGTTAGTGACAGAAGGAAGAGTCTGGTAGGACAAGCAAGAGGTACTTGTTAGTGCTGAAAGGATTCTAAGCTAAATGTGATCCTCTTAAAACAAAATGTCTCAATATTTCTCTTCCTGCTAATCATTTTACGAAAGAGAACTCAGAGGTTTTTAATAGTTCAAAGAAGCTGTTCCCTTCTCTTTACCCTGTTGACCAAATAAAGAAGGCACCGTTTTCCTTGGTCTAGTGTAAATGGCTATGGCTCAAAAGGATGAAATCTCTCCTCAGTAATAATTTAAGCCTCCTCTTTTGTTGCAATAAGAACCATTCCCATTTACTAGCTCTTGGAATGATGCAGAGCCAACTGCTGGAAGGAATACATCTTTTTGTTATTGAAATGTCATCTGCCAAATTATCAGACACAGGTTTCTATCAACTACTGCTGGGATGTGTTATTCTCTTGAGGAGATAAATAAACTTCGGTTTCTCTGTCCATAACCTGTGCTGGCTTATTTATTAACAGCAGCTAGTATGGACCCCCCAAAAAAATTGCCCAGCAATAGACAAGGTAAAGTAAAATTACTGAAATAAATACCACCCTTAAGACCAAAGTGAAGAGCTTGATACTGACCAGATACTTTTATAAGAGGACAAACTGTCATTTCTGAAGCAAGGTAGTTATGTAAGGAAAACATAATACAAAAGTTAGGTCAACTAGGTGGAGCAATGGATAGAGAGCTGGGTCCAGAAGACTCATCTTCATGAGTTCAAATCTGGCCTCAGACACTTACTAGCTACGTGACCTTGGGCAAGTCACTTTACTCTGTTTTCCTCAGTTTCTTCATCTATAAAATGAGCTGAAGAAGGAAATGGCAAACCACTTCAGTATCTTTGCCAAGAAAACCCTAAATGGAGTCAGACAAAATTGAAAATGACCAAGCAATAACAATAACAAAATACAAAAGTTAGCATCAGGGAGTTCATCTAAAAGACTTTTTTTCTTTTTACAGTAATCCAGTGGTAAAGAAAAGAGCCTGGACTATATTGGACCCAATATTAAGACGAACCACCAGGAGACTGGAAGATAGATCATGTATTCCCAGTGACTCACAAGTCATTATGAGAAAATATTTTTGAGGGTAGGAACCCAGGAGTGAGAGTGTGCTCAATCTTGTATTGCTATGCATGAAAATACAGGAAAAACTTGTTACAACTCTCAGTTTCTCCATCTATAAATTGAGGATATTAATAGCACCAACCTCCAAGGGCTGTTATAATGATTAAACCAGATTAACCTTTAAAGTGCTTTGCAAACCTTAAGGTTGGTCAATAAACATTCATTAAGCACCTACTATGTGTCAGGCACTGTGTTAAATGCTATAGATGTAAAGAAAGGTAAAAGACAGTCCCTGATCTCAAGGAGCTCACAGTCTAATGGAAAAGAAAATATGCAAACAACCACATACAGTATATACATGGTATAAATTGGAGATGATCTACAGAGGGAAGGCACTAGAATTAAGGGGGAATAGGGAAAGGTATCTTATAGGAGTTTTAGCTGGGACTTGAAAGAAGTCATGAAGCAGAGATGAGGAGGGAGAAAATTCCAGGCATGGAGCACAGTTAGCAAAAAATCCTGGAATGAGAAGGTGTAATGTCTTGTTTAAGAAACAGCAAGAAAGTCAGTGTCATAAAACATGTATGTAACAAGGTGGAAGGTAGAAGAAACTGGGTAAGGTGGAGATGAAAGGAAGATTATGTCTTTTAATGCTAAACAGAGAATTTTCTATTTGATCCTAGAGGTGACAGAGAGACAATGAAGTTACCGAGCAGGGGTGAGGAGAGTGACATGGTCAGACTTGCACTTTGGCAGCTGAGTGGAGAATGGACCGAAGTGGGGAAAAACTTGCATCAGGCAGACCAACCAGCAAAGCTACTACAATAGCCTATGTGTGGGGTGAGGAGAGTCTTCAGGGTAGTGGCAGTCAAAACAGAGAAAGAGGCGTATTTGAGAGAGATTACAAAACTGCAATCTACAATCCTTGGCAATACGTTAGATATGAGTGGGGAGGGATTGGCGTGAGAAAATAAGGAAATCAAGGATGACCCCCTAGGTGATGAGACTAACAGGAAAATTAAGAAAAGGGAAGGATTGAGAGGAAAGTTTAGTCCAATTTTAAACAAGTTGTGTTATAGCTTCAAGAATCCTAGAATATTACTACGGAGTAATGTAGTAAATACTGAAGAATGATAGAATACTAGAAAAGAACCCTACTTTTAGAAGCTTACAGTTTTCTAGATTTCAGGGAGGCCTGGAAAGACTTACATGAAGTGAACAGAACCAGGAGAACTTTGTACACAGCAACAACAACAATGTGCGAGGAAGTTTTCCAGTAGATTTAATCCTTCATAGCAATGCAAGGAGCTAAAAAATTCCCAGTGGACTTGTGAGGCAAAATGCCTTCCACATCCAGAGAAAGAACTATGGAATTGGATCGCACAATGAAGCAGACCATTTTCTTTTGTATTATGTTTTGTTTTCTGGTTTCTCCCATTCATTCTAATTCTTCTATGCAACATGACTAAGGTGAAAATGTATTTAATAGGAATGTATGTGTAGAACCTATATAAGACTGCATGCCATCTCAGGGAGGGAGTGGGGAAGGAGGGGGAGAGAGAGAGAGGGAGGGGAAAAAATCTAAGATATATGGAAGTGACTGTAGAACACTGAAAACAAAATAATGTTAAAAAATAAAATAAAAAGAAATTACTTTGCCCAACTGTAAAATGGATGAATATCTTAAAATATACATAAATTGCCCAGATTAACAGAAGAGGATATAAAATATTTAACCCCATCTTAAAAATAAACAAATGAATGAATAAAAAAGTTTACAGTTTTCTAGCATCATCTCGTTAATCTCCAGAAGTGTTACTTCTGACTTTCCTCTAATTTCCTTTAGCACAGGTAGAAGGTACATCATTTGGAATGTCACCACTGTGTACATTCCACCTAAAGATCTTCCAAAGACCATAAAGTCAATCCACCATTCAATTTTTATTATTGTGGCCCTCCCAAATCCAATGTGGCTTTTTTAGCTATCCTTCTCTAACCTTTGTGTGGAATTCAACATTATTGAACATCTCTCCTCCCCAGCTTTTTCCTACTCTTTCCTTGTTTTCCTTCCTGTCACTGATCCTTCTCAGATTCATCATTTTCCCTTGACTTCCTAGGGTTGGATGTCTTTAATGTCTCTGTCTTCAGCTCCCTCTCTTCTCCCACTACACGCCATCCCTTTGTCATCTCATCCCTATCAAGGTTTCATTTATTTGCTCTAATCAGGTGACCTCCACGCCTATACTGCAGTCTCAATCTTCAGAGATTCAGGCTTGTATCTTCCATTGTCAATTAAATATCTTAATGTCTCACCCTCAGCTCAATGTAGAGCACACTAACTCATCTTTCCTCTTAAACTTGTCCTTTCTCCTAACTTCTTTAGCTATCAATGGCACTTTCATTTTTACAAATCACTCAGCTTCAATACCTTAACTCTTCTTTTCCTTTGACTTATCTCTCCCCAGTAACCCTTATGCTACTCAATGGTTGGGGAGACACACAGAGTATTCAGAAGAGTACAGAGTTTGATATACAAAATTGAGGTTTGAGTTCTCACTCATATTTACCAGCTATGTTCTATGGGCAAGTTGCTTAACCTCTCTGAGTCAATTTCCTCATCTATAAAATAGGTACAATAATACCTGCCTTGTTGGGTTATTGGTTTGTAAACTTAGAGTTCTTTATATAAAGCATACAAAAAGATAAAGATTGCACCTATGATTGTACTGGTATATAGGAAGCTCTCGGTAAGGAACTTCCTCACTAAAGCAGGTCTACACTTCCTTTGTCTTTTATTTTATAGTCTTAGAGAGTTGCCTGGGTCATTGAGAGATTACCATGACTTTCCTAGAGTCACACGGCCAGTAGGTACCAAATCAAAACAGGCTCCTCCTGGTTCTTCATCCAATATACCACACAACCAACCTCTCCTTATAGGAACTGTATATAAAAACACTGGAAGGTACTTTGTAATCTTTAAGAGTGCTACAGAGTTGTGAATTACTGTCACTATTATCTTTGTCAATTTCATACCTCTCCCACTATTTTGCTCCTTTCAACTCCTAATATGGTCCTGCCTATTTCACATCCTGGCACGCAGTAGGCACTGACTAAATGCTTAGACTGACTTTGCTTCTCCTCTAAATTATCATTATGATCTCCTGTGTTCCCTACTCAATTTCGTCCTTTCTACAGTTTCCAAAATAATGTTCTTCATGCAGAGATTTGATCATTCACTGCCCTTCTTAAAAACCTTCAATGGCTCCCCTTTGCCTAACAAATAAATACAAACATGCTGAGCATAACGCGCTCCATTATTTAGTTGTAACACAGGTGTCTTCTTATTTCCTACTTATTTTCACTTATACACCCTGCATTCCAGCCAAACTAATCTGTTCAGTCTTGTTCTTACATCATATCCAGGCCTCTCCACGTCCTTTGCATTTTTTTTATCAACCAACCAAATGTATTTATGAAGCAAAAAGATAACTTAGTGTACCTCCTTTGCATTTATGTGCATGTCTGGAAGAGATTTCTTCTGTATCTCTACCTGTTAAAACTCTTCTTTCTTTCAAGAAGCAAACTCTCCTCTATGACTCCAGTGATCCCTCTTCCACTCTATTTGGTTTTCCTTATGTGTTTGCCACCATCAGGGAGATGAGGCTGTAGCCAATAGTCTTAATGAGGTAGCCAGCCCCTCTCTTTAGGCAGTAAATAAAAGCCAGACCTCAGAGCAGGTGAGTTCAGGCTGGTCCATTATACCATGGAGCAAAGGAAGCAGGTGAGACCTCTTTGTAAATGAGCATTGTCTGTCTGGTTACCTGAACAACTTTGACTTCCCCTGTTTCTTCCATTTAATAGAGCAGCCTAAATATCAACTCAAAAGAACAAACTCTAGCATTTAATCTACTTCCTTTACACTGTTGCCTAGTAAAAGAAGCTGGTGTATTCAGTCACTAGAGCCACTGACAATCGCTGCTACCGTCTTGTTCCTGTGACTCAATTATCTTGCCTCCCAATTATGTTACCACTGTACTTAACTATATATATCTATATCTATATATATATATATATGTTCTAATTGTTTCAATTATTTTTGTACACTTCTTACACCTGCTAATCCTTAAAGGGAAGGAACCCTGCTTATCTATGTTCCCCAAACCTAGCACAGTACCTTTGTATGTAGTAGGCATCTAATAAATGTTTGTCAAATTGAAACAAAACTGAAATGGAGCATAAAAATAGCTAGCATTCATACACTGCTTTAACATTTGCAAAACACAATACAAATTTTATTTCACTTTATGCCCACAACAAACCTGCAAGGTAAGTGCTGTTATCATCCCCATTTCATGGATGGCAAAAGAGACTGACAGATTAAGAGACTTGCCCACCTAGGAAGTGTATGAAGCAAAATCTGAACTCAAGTCATCCGGACTCCAAAACCAGCATCCTATTACTATACAACCTCCCTGCCTCTACTAATGGAAATTCTATGGCATCAAGAAATGTATTTAGCTAGTGTTGGAGGAAAATCAAGTAAAATGAATAAATAAGGCCAAGGAATTGTTCACTGATGCAAAAACTGATCCATATGCAGGAGAGAACACTGAGCAATATACGTCTTCAATGAGGTTGGTAGTATATTGCTACAGTTGTAGCAAGGACACCACATAACGATATCCCCAATTAACAGAATACTTTGAAAACAAGCTCCTTAATAAGAATGATGACATTAAAAAATTATTTTTAATCATGAGAGGTATTGTCAGTTCACAAGCACCACAATAAGCTGGTTGGTTTACTGCTTTTGTAAAACTGCTAGGACCCCTGGAGTGTATCCATGAACATCTTAAGCCACATCATTCATGGGTTCGGGGGTATGGAGGAAGGGGATTGAACTAGATGGCCTCAAAAGTCCCTTCCAGCTCAAAGTCTATGATCCTCCTTGTTAATAGAGGGATTGTTAATGTACTAATAAGGAAGTATATTTTTTCTAGTTATTTAAGTAGTACTTCTCAAACTAAATGATTTGAATACTTCTGTATATTTTTTCTTTCTCTAGACACTTGTACTAAACTTCCTTCACATTAGATATAAAGACCCTAAAACGTACAATTTTTCAATTTTTTTCATTTCTTGACCTCTTACTTAAATTGTCGACTTAGCCTTATCAAACCACCAAATTTTCATTATAACTAACAAACCTAGGGCCTCATTATGAAATCTCGGCAGTATATTTGTTACCTAGGAAACCAACTAGAGCATTGGTAGATTGTAGATTTTGATTTCAGTCTTGCAAAAGAGTTTTCCAATCATGCTACTAAATAAAAGTCATAAATCAAAAAATGAGAATCAAGGTCAAGAAGCATCTATCAATGAAAATTAATCACTATTGTCCTATGGATTTTTTTTTCCAGTGGGGTAAAGCTTCCAGTTGTCACGGACTTCTATGTTTTATGTAAATATTTCAAACAGGTTTCTTTACAAACATGATCTGTCAAAAAAAAATCTGTTTAAAATAAATGGCTGCTCTCCAACCTTCAGCTCATCTATTTTATTTCCAAAAAAAAAGGCAACAAAATGACAACATTTAAGAGGAAACACTTCTCTGAAGCCAATTTCACACATCTGGTAGCTGAATACTAAGCCAAGACCAAACTCTGTATTTCTTATGGGAATCATTCCAGAGCAATTGTTTAAGTGCTATTCCTCTACTTAAACCAATGTAAAATAAAGATCACAATGGAGATCACTGCCCACAATTCTTAGATTCAGAACAGCAGGAGCCCATTAAGGGGAACACTCTTTCCTAGTCAAGTCATGCCAATGTTATGGAATGGTGAAAAATGAGGTGCCTAAGCTATCCTCCTTATGTAGAATACCACACTATTTTATTCTCTAACTTTTCATTTGTTTCCAATTAACAGCAATGCTAGCCACTTAAAGTGTCCAGTTAACATGAAGTGGACATTTTAAGTTGGCTTTAATAATGCTGCATTGATAATTATTAAACATTAAGGATGCCAACAAAGTCAGCTGATTTTAAAGCTTGGTAATTGTAGCCGTCATTAGTATTCCTGAAGAGTCAGTCACTGTGTAGTTAATATACCATAAGCTCACAC
Source organism: Bettongia penicillata ogilbyi (assembly GCA_023548195.1). Taxonomy (NCBI): domain Eukaryota; kingdom Metazoa; phylum Chordata; class Mammalia; order Diprotodontia; family Potoroidae; genus Bettongia; species Bettongia penicillata. The sequence continues at coordinate 4,003,753 of JAJHZJ010000372.1, read as the reverse complement.
ATTAAACAAAATTTCATTGTACAAGCCCCGTGGATTACTGGGAACAGCACTTGTTTGCCACAAGATTAAAAAGGTGCAGAAAAAAATAATTTCAAACTCAAAGAGAAATAATTACATGCTGAATTAACAAACAGCAGCTGGCCAATGGAAATCAAAAGACAAAAAGGTGCCGTGAGAGCCGTTTCATAATAATGTTTATCATAACACTAAAAATTAGCTAATTAAATTTAAAAAAGCAAATGGTCTGTATAGCACCACCAAGAAGATAACAGACTAGGCATTCAGTATGACCAAATAAGGATTAATTATGGCGCCTCTCAAAAAATTTCTTAAGCTACAAGTAGCACTTTGTGCGATGCAGCCTCCATTCAGATCAGATTTTGTTAATATCGATATTACATGATATCTGTTAAATTTTATCATCACTATATGGCTTCTCAAATACATAAATAAGCAAACTTACTTTGTTAACTTACCTTTTATAACACTTCAAAGAGCTAATAAACTGAAGCCCTAGTGGAAAGACTAAACTGTAAGCAATGTGGCCTAGTGCTTGCTGTTAAAAGGAACTTTGGGACTTTTGAATCTTATTGCCAAGATGTACGGTAAGCCTTTAGCAAATTTCATTGCCTACTTTCCCTATGGCTATCTAGAAATCAGCTAATACAGTCAGATCAAATAATTGTCCTATTTGGACTTCTCTAGTGCTATGATGTAAAAGATTTTTACAGGTAAAAGGAAAAAAAAGGCAAAAATTCTTCTCTTTCAGTTCTATATGTGGAGTTGGTTGATTTCCCTTCTCAGAAGCAAGAACTTACAGACCAAGACGTCTAAAGACTCCTTTCAGACTTCAGAAATGCTCCTTTTTGTTCTAGACTACATCAGTGGAGTAAAGCTTTTCTTCCATGTACAGCGGGAGCAGTTTCCTAGAACATGGAGCTCAATTCTATGCTGCTGAGGTGGTGAATGCTATTGGTTACCTGCATGATCTGAAAATCATTTACAGGGACTTGAAACCTGAGAACATTCTCTTGGATTGCCACAACCATGTTGAGTTAACTGATTTGAGGCTTTGGAAACAAGGAATAGAGCCAGAAGAAAACACATCTACCTTCTGTGGCACCCCTGAGTATTTGGCTCCTGAAGTAGTGAGAAAACAACCTCATGCTATAACCATTATATATAACCACTGGTAGTGGTTGGGGGCTGTTCTTTGAGATGTTCCGTGCCTTGTCACCTTTCTTTAGCCAAGATGTTTCTGAAATGTGTGAAAACATCCTTCACAAATCTTTCCACATCTAGGAGTCAAGACAGTGGCAGCCTGTGAGACCTCCTGCACAGTCTTCTCCAAAAGGACCGGAAGAAAACTAGGTACAAAAGTAGACTCTCTTGAGAAAAGAATCATGTCTTCTTTAGCCCAATAAATGGGAATGACTTATACCACAAGAGACTCACTCCTCCTTTCAACCCAAATGTGCCTGTTGACTTAAGATACTTCAACCTAGAGTTTACTAAGGAAGCAATTTCCAATTCTATTGGACATACACTGGATTTAACAGCTCTGGGGCTTCCAGTGCATTTTTAGGTTTTTCTTATGCACATAGGGAAGAGAATTTTAAAAATTGCTAATAAGCCCTGGTCTCATCTCTAAAGAGGTGCTTGCGTTATTTATCTTTTGAGTTCAATTGTACTGTCAATGTGGAAGATGTGATGTGTCCTTCATGTTCACATATTGACCATAGAGCACGCTCAGGTGTACATTAGAATGGTATTCATTAGATGGGATGAAATTTAACAGGAAAGAAGAAAGCAAGACACAGAAAAAGAAAGAGAGAAAGGAAGAAAAGAAGGAAGGAAAAAAAAGCAAGTAAAGTAGGTCAATGTGGTCTCCTAAAAATTGGCCCTACCTTAGTTGTGGTGTAGCCATGGGGCACCACTATGATCTATAATCTGTTTTAGAAATTTACCTTTGTCAGTCCTCTCCTTGGTGGTCAACGATACTGGAAGACTGGTGCGTAAGACACTCATTTATAAACCAGAAAATCAATGTATTAATATACAGTGGGAGGTACATCTGCCCAAAATACCTGTAATGGCTCTTTTTACAAGGTACCTTTAAATGAATGAATTCAAAGAATTTTGAAATAATTTGGAATTATTTTACCTTTTGACCCAATAATCCTAAAACTGGGTGTAATACCCCAGGGAGATCAGTGACAGAATAGCAGTACTTTTTGTAGAAGCAAATGGAAATGAGATGGGTGTCTATTTATTGTGAAGCAGCAAAATATTGTGATATGTAAATATAGTGGAATATTACTTTTAAGAAATAATGAATGTGAAGGAGTCAGAGAAACTTAGAAAGACTTTTAAGAACTGATACGATCAAAATAAGTTGAACCAAGAGAACACTATACACAATGACCATAACAACATAAAGGAAAACAACCCTAACGACGTCAGGACTGAAAACAATGAAATGACCAGTCTGTGACTCCAGAGAACTGTTTAATTGAAATATATCTCTCTCCTCTCAGCAAAGACATGGTGGAAACTGGTGTGGAACGAGGACTATATTGTCCACAAAGTCATTGTGTCACTTGTTTTGCTTAACTTCAATAATGTAACAGTAGTTAACATTTATATAGCATTTTAAAGTTTGTAAAGCACTTTACATTGTACATTATCTCATTTGAGCCTCACCACAACCCTTTGAAGTAGGTACAACAGACATTCTCTTCAATTTATAGGTGAGCAAACTGAAGTACAGAGAGGTTTAGTGACTGCTTGGTGTCACACAGCTAAAAAAATTTCTGAGAAAGGATATGAATCCAGGGCTTCTTGAAGCCAAGTTCAGTACATGACTCATTGTGCCTCTCTTCTTTGTTGTAAGAAAGGGTTCTAGTTAGGAAATGATGGCAATGTTTGAAAAGCATTAATAAAAAAACACTTTTAAAAATCTGATTCTACTATAAGAAAAAATAGGTACAGTATATTTATTTGTATTATACTAGCAGCTATAAGACCCAGAAGATACAGCACTGAACTGGGAATCAGAAAGACAAGAGTTCAAACAGCTAACCTGTTTGCCTGTAAAATGAGGATAGCAACTACCTCCCAAAGTTGCTATGAGGATGAAATAAGACAATAATTGTAAAGGGCTGAGTACAGTGCCCAACACATAATAAGTACTATATAAATGCTAGCTATTGATATTATTACTTTAAGCATGTGGCAAAGTTATACTTGTGTTGAAACATTAGGTTAACAGAAAGGAAGGGCAAAAAGCTAGCAATTTAATCTCTGATAATAGATCTGTTTAAATGACTACTTTTGAATCCAGAACAATCTTCTTTCTGGATAGCACAACTTTCATTAGTTACAAAAGTATGATGCATTTAGATTAAAAGCAAAAGCATATTAAAATCTAAAGAAGTATTATCTTCTGACAAAGAATTTCTACTTTTTCAAAATGTAGAGAATATTGTTCTACTTAAAAATATTTTTCTGCACCCCCAGCTCTAGATGACAATGGCTTAGTAAAAAACCCTCACATTTTTGCAGATGGGCAGTTAAAACTACAATTATACATTATGATGTTTTTTTAAAAAATCTTACACAGTATTTTAAACTTACTTAACAGGCATCACACTTAAGCCAATATCAATTCTCCTATTACTGGAGAACTTTATCTTAAGCTCCAGAAGTGAAGAGATTCAAATACTGATACGGTTACAGAAGCATTTTAAAGTCTGAATTTTTAAATGGATTCTCTCCATTCAATTTAATGCATCACTCTTAATTAACCTATAAGCACAATTCTGCAATAGTTTATAAGACAATTTCTGTTAAAACTAAATCATTATTTTAAGGACATTTTTTGGAGGGGGGAATGGCAAGTCAATTGAGATTAAGTGACATGCCCAAGGTCACACAGTAAGTGTCAACTATCTAAGGCTGGATTTGAACTAAGGTTCTCCTGACTCCAGGGCTGATACTCTCTATTCACTGCTCCATCTAGCTGCTCCTAAGCACAATTTTAAAAAAAAGACTGCACCCATAACTATCCCACCAACTTGAGTGTTCATATGATATAGTGAGAAAAGCACTACACTCAAAATCAGGAGACTTGATTTCGAATTCTGATTCTCATAGCTGTGTGGACCACTGGCAAGTCACTTAACCAGGATTCAATTTCCTCATAGGTAAAGTGAAAATAATATCAGCTTGCATTATCTACCGAGTTGTGAGAAAAACCCAAGATCTCAAAAACCACAAAGCATTATATAACTTGAGATATTATTGTGAACAGTCAATAATATTTATTAAGCACTTACTTATGTGCATACATGCAAAAAGAAAAAGATCCCAGGAGAAAGGATTGGTGGATGCAAGAAAAAGGAAAAACATTCCAAATCTGATTTCATTAGTATGGTGAGTTCCAAGTAAGGAACTCCTGATCCAGAACAAGTAGCAATTTAAAATCCTTTTTTTTTCTTAAACAAGGAAAGCTTTAGCCACCAAGAGGTTAATTGATTTGCCCAGGGTCACAGAGCCAGTAAGTATGTGACATTTGAGAGTTGAACATAGGTCCTTCTGTTCTTGAGGCCTGAACTCTATACACTCCTGCCTCCTTCCTAAATCAACTGTTCCGATAATGGTTTATTTAAAAGGTGGAAGATACTATTTTTCTCATCGTAATGGGGCTGAGAGAAAAGCAAAACTTTATTGCCATGCTTCGCAAAAACAAACTGTTTTACTTTTTAAACAAAACAAAATTAAAAATCGGAGGTATTTTCATCTTCTAGGATCGAAAATCACCTGAAATCAATTCATGTATATTTGGTTTGATTTCTGTCAACCAACCTCACTCTGCCCAAGGGAATACATTTCTTGATGAATTTGATATCAAACAGAAGTCACTGTGCGCAGCCTCAGATAAAGGGGGAAAACAGAGCCCTCCTCCTCCTCGTCCTCCTTCCTTTCCTCCTCCGTTAGAAACAATAAATACAGCAGGGAAGAGACACACACTTACAAACGGACGCATCCCAATCTCATCAGCATTCTCCCCCCCCCCCCCTCCGCTGCCCACACACACACACACACACACACACACACACGTCCAAACACAACGAGGCCACAACTGTCTCCATCTCCGCCAGAATTACAGCCCTGGAGAAACTAGAAGGCTACAAGAGGGATAGCATTTCCCTCCTCTCCCTCGCAGTTGGAGGAGAAAGAGTAGGAAAGCAACACGAGCGCAACACACACGCACACACACACACACACGCACGCTTGTTTCGGTGCCTTAGGGAAAAGTAGTGCTACCTTAACACCGGGAATATTCCTCGGAGCATCTGTCCGAATCCACAACTCTCGCTCCGATCCCTGCTCCCCTAGGGCGCTCAACTTCCAAGCCTCCAAACCCATCAACCTGTCGTGGAAGGGCTCTTCCTCCTTCCCCAACCTCTCGCCCGACAACAGGAGACAATAGCAGGGTTCAGCCCATTCATTTAAACGCCCACGACCCGCGCGAAGGGGCAGGCAACACCACCGGCCCCGGCCCCGGCCACCCCATCTCTCACCCGCTGCACACAAAGAGCACACGGGCGCACTCACTTCTCTCCGGCGGAGCTCATCTCCGCAGCAGCCACCGCGTTTATTCCACACACACACGCGGATCGCTCCCCTCGCCCTTTCCCACCCAGAGGAGTCACCTACCTGCAGGTGTTTGTCCATAGGAATGCAGGCTCGGGGGTGTGGGGCCGAGGGGACAGGGGAAGGATGGCCGGAGCGGGGTGGTGCTGGGGAGCACCCCGACACCGCAGGGCTGAACGTGCAGGGACGGGGGTGTGGGTATGTTTGCGTGCGTGCGCGTGGAAGAAAGCCAGGCAAGGAGAGAGGTCCTTGGGGTGAGGACCGCGGGCAGGAGAGAGGGAGGGAGGGATGGGCGAGCCGCCTCTCCTCCGCCTCCTCTCCCCTCCACCTCGGCGGGCACACAGTGGCCCGGGCTCCTGCGCGGCAGCCTCTGCCTCCTCTGCCTCCGGCTTCTGCGCTGGGGCGGCTCCGGGGCGCTGGGGGGCACAGGCAGCCGCGGCGGCGGCGGGAAATGAGGGGGGAGGCGGGAGAGGAGGAGGAGGACGAGGAGGAGGAGGAGGGGGAGAAGGGGAAGACGGAAGAGAAGAAGAGGGAACGGCAGGATATTCACCGCTCAGCGAAGGAAAGGCACCGACAGAGAAGTGGCTCGTATCGGCTACCGGAAATCGCCGCCGTGGTCATAAATATACCACAGGAAGTGTGTAATAACACCTAGTGATACACACACACACACGCAGCTGCCTCCTCCACCTCACAGGCCAGCCCTCTCCTGGAAGCCACCGATCCCAGTCTCAGATCACGCACTGTCCGAGGGACGCGTGTCCATACACACCACACAGAGAAGGCATCGGTCCGCCTGGAGTCTTCCTTCTCCCTCTGACCTGCCTCGGTTTCCCCGGAAGAACCCTGCCTCCTAATCCCCCGTACCAGGGGGAGTTTTCCCCAACTTCACTCACTCGCTCGTTCAGGAGGTAAGTATTAAGCGCCTCCTATTTCCCTGGCACCGTGCGGGGCATCCGGAGCAGGGACAAAAGAGCCTCCGAACGTCCCGGCCCTCAGCGTGCTTCCATTTGCCGGAGATAAACAACCGCGTCCGCAGATGAATCGCTAGGTCGCTACAAAGTAACTTGGGAATCAGGGAGAGATACTAAGTAACCTGCGAGGATCTGGAAGGAGAGACGCCACCTCCCCGGAGGACTGAGGAGGCCAGAGACCTGTCTACACTCTACCCCTCCCCCAACGAACTCGGTCCCGCCGGCTCCAGCGGTGGGGCGGAGGACGCAAGGAACTGGAAAGGGGTGAGGAGAGGACTGAGGACACACGCTCACCAGCACCCACATCTAGGCACCCCAGCCCTGGAACCTGTGCAGGCACGGAGCTGGGGGAGGGGGAGGTGGGAGAGTCTCCCAAGTGATCCGGTGGATCTGATGGGGGGCGAGGGCCCCCAGAATGAAGGAGAGCATCAGAGACCTACAGGAGTTCGGAGATACGCCGCAGTATTTCAAACCCAACTATTGCAGCCAATGTCTGCCTATATCCGACCGGTTTCCTAAGTCGCTGGGCGAAGGGGAGGGGGCGGGGGAGGGAAAGGGAGGAGGGGAAAGGGGAGGAGCAGGGGGAGGACTGAGGAAGAGCCGGGTTCAAACTCTGCAGCTCTCTCGTTTCTCTGCCCCTTGCAGGTGGGATTTACAAATCCTTCCGAACTTGCTGAGGGGTGGTTTGGGAGGGCTGGCTGGCATATTTGCTCCTGGTGCTGAGAAGGAGGGGGACGAATCTGGTGCTGAAGCGATGCTACAACTTGTTGAATCTGCTGGAAATTACTCAGCAGATGTCATTTCACCTGAGCCGACTCCTGGGCCAGGTGGGTAACAGCCAAACAGTTCCCTCGTCCCTTTGCTTCTTTCTGTTTCTTCTCTTCGCATCTAGACTGGGCTGGGAGATAGAGCTTGCATCCTCCAAATGGCAGCTTCTTTCTCCTGTCTCAGTACATCCTAGATATCCACACGTTTGGGGGAGGGGTGCGCCGTTTCCATTAAGGGATCACCGTGACCAAAGAAACCAGATGCAACATTTACTCAGGTCAAGGTCTGTTGGACAACTCCTACCAAAGAAAGGAGAACCTTAGTTTAGCCAAAATGTGGGCAAACTCCACCTTATTCAACCAATCTCTGGAGGGTCGCCACAAAACTACCCTAGAGGACTCCACTTCCCTAACTGATATGAATTGTAATGCTTTTATTATGTTGCTTCTAATGAACTCTTTTTCCAGCTTATATTCTGTTTCAAAGCCTTAAATAATTGTGTAAACATTAAAGACAACATAATGTCTGTGTATAATTACTGTATAACTTCAAATAAATCGGACACAATCCCATTTGTTTAAAAAAAAAATTCCTTCATAATGGATCCAGAAATGATGTAGCTAAAATTTAACATCCTCCCATGCAGGGAGAAAAAAATAAGTAAATAACCCTCCTCTCCCTATCATTTGTGTGATTAAACATATATGTCAGCAAAATGTCATGGTAAAAACTGACTTCTAGGTTTTAAATAATAATCAAATGAGGTAATGTATGAAAAGCACTTTACAAGTCTTAAGGTGCTATGTAAATATGAGCTATTATTATTTTGGGGATAATAGACCCAATCTGTGATTTTACTGTTGCGATCAACTCCCAAATGAACCAATTCCCATTTCCAATATGGATCTGCACCTTCCCTACAACTTATAGTTTATGAGAGGTTCAGATATCCTATAGATGTAGAGTGGATAGAGTTCACCCCTTGGAAGCAGACCCAGTGAAAGCAGTTTAATCATATCACTTGATGTTAATGATCCTGTAGCACCAACAGTATAAATTGTCCCTCCATACAAATGCACTTGTATTCCTGTCTATGCTCTACATGAATGATCCCTAAAATATGCCCATCCTCCCCACCGATGGTGCATGTATTTATGGGAGAGAATATACCAGGTATGTCACAGGGGAAATCCTATTGTGACTTTTCTTACTTTTTTAATTAATTAATTTGTTTTCAGTTTTCAACAATCACTTCCATAAGTCTTAAATTTTCTCTCTCTCCCACTCTCCTCCTTCCCTGAGATGGCATGCAATTTTATAGGATTCTGCATATACATTCTTATTAAACACATTTTCACACTTTAAAAAAAAAGTAAATATTTGGGGGAGCTCATGAACTATGGAATTTAGTGGATATAGCCATTTAGAATGCCTTAAACCTGAGGTGGCTTTTGTCAGGGGGGACACATATTAGAAAGAGGTATCCCAGGTAATCTCTGTCTCTCATATCTCTCTCTCTCTCTCTCAATATATATATGTACGTATGTATACATACGTACATATATACACATACACACATATGTATGTACATACATGTACACATATACATCTACTTATAATTACATACTTTATCTAAGGTAGCATCACTCTAATGTGATGATGATAGCCGAGGCTTGAGTGCCAAGTGTAGAGTAATTCAGAACTCATCATCACTCTTTTGTCCTTGCTTTTTGGCTTTGGCGCTAAGCAAACACACACAGAGGCACATACACAGACATATGCATTGGTGATGAGGATGATGATGATTCCGATTCCCATTCTGCAGATGAGGAAATCTTCAGGAAGACCAGTTTGATTCCTGCCTCAGATACTTGAAATCACTTGACTTCTCTATGTTTGATTACCTGATTTCTCATCTGTAAAATGAAATCATATATAGCCACACATACATACATATATTATGTATGTATCATATGGACACACTATATACATGTATATGCACATAGGTGTGGTATCTACATGTGCATACACCTGTGTGTATACACATACATATATAAACTACACAGTAGCTTTAATTGCTGGGAAAATGCTTGATTATATTGTTTGGAAAAGATTATTATACTGTTTAAATTGAGCTTTATGTGATTAAAGATCTTTCGCACCCAAAATGTCAATCTGATCTCAGTAATTCTCTAGGAATGCTAGAGAGGACTACAAGGAATTTGGGGTTCCACCTAGGTCCTGAATCAACCCAAAATATTCTTGTTTTGTGATACCACATCCCGGACTTGTTTTGAGTCCACCAAAACTTGTGTTTGAGGGTCCCTTAGTTTTTTGATGTCATTCAAATTTTTTACATTCACTCACATCCATCTCCATCTATCTTGCTTTCCAGTTGCCTTCTCAGAGAAATTACTTAACTCAAGTACATGTGATTTGTGTATGACTAGTGTACTGATATCATTATCAAATGATTTTTGTGTATAATCATGTGCAGACACCTTTGTCAAAATCCTGTGTAATTTAAACCTTCCAGAGCCCGGGGACAGGCAGCCACCCCTTCTTTCTAGCTTGCTCTCCTTTGCCAAATGATCAAATAAGTTTCTTTTTAAAATTATTTCAGGTTTTGGAGTCTGTTCTTAAGAATGACACATGTATATATGTAAGTGTATGTATTTTCATACACATCTGCCTATCAGTCAATAAATATTAGTTAAGTACCTCGAGACATTACTGAAATGAAACAATCACAAAAATGTGTCAGGAGCTATGTAGATGCCAGGGAATTCCAGGACAAGGAATGAAATAATCCTTACCTACAATGAGCTTATATTCTAATGGAGAGGAAAAATACATATAAAATATAAAACTCCTATGTATAAAGTCAATAAGTACAACTATCTATAACATAGTTAAAGATACAGTCATTTGGGAGGAAAGGTGGAAGCAGCTGGAGCACTCAGGAAAAGCTTCATGTAGAAGATGGTATCTGAGCTCCATCTTGGAAGAGAGGATTTTGAGATAGAGATAAAGAGGGAATTTATTTCTATCATGGGTATGGTCAATGCAAAGGTACAGAGAAAGGAGACAGATGGTCATGTATAAGGAATGGAGAAAAGACAATTGGGCTAGATGGTATAATGTAGGAGGGAAAGTAATGTCCATTGAATTTGAAAACTAGATTGAGCCCTGGTTTTGTAGGACTTTAAAAGAAGAACTTCTGGGGCAGTTAGGTGGTGTAGCAAATAGAGAACCAGCCCCAGAGTCAGGAGGACCTGTGTTCAAATCTAGCCTGAGATACTTACTCACTGTGTGGGCAAGTCACTTAACCCCAATTGTTTCCAAGGGGGAAAAAAGTAGAATTGTTATTTTATCCTAGAGGCAATAGGAAGCTGCTGGGGCTGGTAGAGTAGTTTAAGTAGATCTGTGGTTAAGGAAAATCACTTTGATAGCTGTAGAATATAAAATGGAGAAAGACTTGAAGCAGAGAGACCTATTAAAAGGCTATTTTTACGAGAATCTAATAGAGAACTGATGAGGGACTAAATGAATGGAGAGAAGGGGTCAGATGTGAGAAAAGGGAAGATAGAAATGGCAAGATTTGGAAATCGATTGGATATGTGGGGTGAGGAAGAAAGATAACAATCACATAGCAGTCATGCCTCAGCTGTCATTGTATTTCCCTCAATCTGCATGTTTTTTTTGCCAACTGTAAACCCAACAACATCCATATGTTTGACAGGAGGTCCTTCTGGCTGCTGTCTGTACCAGCCCAGGAGACTAAAAGGGTGGATGAAGATAAGTGAAAATGTTAAGGTACTGGCCAAGGGGCTAGAATGTGTCTATTGAGCTATTACATCAGGGATTATAAAAGAAAAAATGTTAGGTGCACAAATCAACTGTTTGTTAAAGGACTGTTTCACTTTCTAAATTGCTAGTGAACCTTGTCATGAAGCAGCCATATTACATTGCCAGAAAGTTATACTGCACTCTACCTTTAAGACAAAAAGAAAAAAACCGAAAGCAAGTTGATTTCACGATGGACTTACTAAGAAATCGAATTCCTGGGCCATTGCTTGGGTCAGTTCCCAGTCAATCCCATACTGCCACCATCTGCATCTGTATCTACATCTGCATTTACAGCTACATTTTTAGCACATTATAATAACTGACGCCCATGAGTGTAAACTTAGGTTACCAAAAATTGATTATTCTATTTAAGATTATAGGAAGATGAATTGTACACATTAGAAAAAAGGCTGAAGGAAGACGTCAGTATCAGTTCGGTTGTTTTTCAGGCATGTCTAACTTTCATGACCCCATTTGGGGTTTTCTAGGCAAAGATACTGGAGTGGTTTGTCATTTCCTACTTCAGCTTATTTTACAAGTGAGGAAACTGAGACAAACAGGGTCAAGTGATTTGCTCAGGGTCATAGAGCCACTAAGTGTCTGAAACAGGATTTGAACTAAGGCTTTCCAAGCGTGGTGTTCTATCCACTGTGACCCCTAGCCGTACCAGGTACAATATAAATGTGAACTCTTATTGTTCTTCAGCCATTTTAGGAAGGTAAAGTTCTCATACCCCTAATATTTAGACTTGGAAAAAAGCCATTAGCAACTCTTCCCCTACCCCCCAACCACCAGAGAAAGGTGTAACTGCAAAGGCTTTTCCTCTTCCCCATTTCCCTCATCTTTTGGGAAAGAGATTGGCCAGACAGTTAAGTAGCCATTTTTTAACTTCAACGTCCTAGAGAGTAAAGGGGCAGAATATCTATTCTAAGCCCCAATCTAACCTAGAGTTAGCAAGTGGCTTGGTAACATGGATTCTTTTTCAACAAACTACTAAGGAGGAGAGCTATCTGAATCTGAAGCCTACAGGTTTTCTCAGCTCTAAAATTATTTTTGTTCTCCCACATAAATGAGTGAGATGGAGAAGGCAAAAGAGTATAAACCTCTAGGTGGAATCCTTTGAAGACATTCCTGTCAGTCTCAATTTTTTTCTTCCAAATTCTGACCTTTATTATTTATATGCTATTAGCAGCAAACTTTTCCAAGCTTTTATCTGTATTCAACAGGAGAAATCTTTAGTAAGCTATGAAATTATAGAAACACACACTATTGTTATGATTTTTATGGAATGGTGCATATGAATTCTTTTGGGAAATGATCAGATGGACCCTGAGGAAAATAAAGAATTATTTAGAGCCACTCAAGTCAACTGACGTTCCAATATACTTTAAAAGACTGCCGATACAAATGTCAACTTATATCTGACATGCAGAAAAGGACAATAAAACCACTTCTACCTTGGGATGCTTGGGAGTCACCAGCACTACCTTCCCACAACACACATACTTTTTGGGATATCTTTCCAAAAACATCATGGAGTCATTTGCATAACTCAGCCCAACTGCCCCAGAGAAAGGTGGAAGACAGAAAGGCAAAAGGAGAGATAATAAAGACAGTAATAATGGAGGAAGTAATTAGCTAGATATTTATCATGTGCTTTTTGGTTTTTCTTGCTCAGTGACTTTTGATTCTTTGTGACCCCATTTGGGATTTTCTTAGCAGAAATACTGGCCATTTCCTACTCCAGCTCATTTTACAGAAGAGGAAACTGAGGCAAACAGGGTTAAGTGACTTATCCAAGGTCACACAGCTAGTAAGTATCTGAGGCTGGGTTTGAACTCCCAAGATGAGTCTTCCTGATTCCAGGATGGGTGCTGTATATACTATACCACCAAGCTGCAGCATGTACTTTAAGAATAGGGAGTATAGACCTATTTGAGTAAGGAAGGAGGAACAAGCCTGGTCTATAAGAGGTGCTTCTACTTTCTATTCTCTCACTCCCTTCTTTAACCGCCTTACAAAATGGCTTCTGACCTCATCATTACACAGAAACTGTTCTCTCCTGAGTTACCATGATCTCTTAGTTGTCAGATCCAGTGGCCTTTACTCAATACTCATGCTCCTTGATCTCTCTGCAGTTCCTCTCTTGCTTGATATATTTCTTCACTTGATGATCTCATTAGCTCCCAAGGATTCTTGAATATACCTTTTCTGCTCTAATCACTCTGCTGACCTTTAGTATAACTTCTCCAATTACCTTTCAGACATTTCAAACTGAATATCCAGTAGACATCTCAAACTCAGCATGTCCAAAACTGAACTTCTTCTCTTTCCTCTTAAAACCTCCCTTCCTCTTAACTTCCCCATTACTACTAGAGGAAACACCATCCTCCCAGTTCTTCAGGCTCCCAACCTAGATGTCATCCTTGACTCTTTACCATCCCTCACTCTCCATATCTAATCCATTGTCAAGGCCTGTTGGTTTCACTTTTGCAACATCTCTCCAATACCTTCTCTTCTCTAAACCTACCACAATTCTGTCCAAACCTTTATCCCCTGGACTGTTGCTATAGCCTTGGTGAGTCTGCCTGCCTCAAGTCTTTCCTCACTCCAATCCATCATCCATTCAGCCACCAGAGTGGTTTTCCTAAAGAACAGATCCCACCCATCAGTCTTCTGCTCAAATAAACTCCAGTGGCTCCCTATTCCCCCCAGGATCAAATACGAAATCTTCTGTTTGGTGTTCAAAGCCCTTCAAAACCTAGCCCCCTCCTACCCAGCCTAGTCTACTATATACTTTTCAATCCAATGACTGCCCTTGTGGCTGTTCTGTGAACAAGACATTGCATCTCTTTCTTGGCTATGTGCATTTTCTCTGGCTGTCCCCTATGCCTAGAATGCTTTCTGTCCTTACTTCTGCCTACTGGCTTCTCGGGCTTTCTTTAAGTGTCAGCTAAAATCACGTCTTCTGCAGTCAGCCTTTCCCAACCCCACTTAATTCCAGCGGCTCCCCTCTGTTAATTATTTCCTATTTCTCCTGTACATAGTTTGTACATATTTATTTGTTTGTTTTCTTCCCCATTAGATTGTGAGCTCCTTGAGGGCCTGCCTGTTGCCTCTCTTTTGTATCCACAAAGCTTGCTGTTGTTGACTAAGCATCGTATCTAACACACATTAGGCACTTAATAAATGTCTACAAACTGACTCACTTTTAAACTCAGACCTTTACAAATTTTGTCTCATTTCACCCTCACAGCAACGCCATGAAGTGGATACAATTATTATCTTCATTTTATAGTTGAGGAAACTGAGGCAAGCAGAGGTTAACTTACTTGCTCAGGGTCACACAACTAGTAAGTGATTGGACCAAGTCTTCCTGTTCCAGACCAGCATTCCGTCCACTGCACTACCTACCCACTCTAAAGAATAGTCCAAAGAATTATTCCTACAGCTACCTGAAGATACCATTTCTGAGCAAAGTAGGCTATGGAAACTAAGTATAAAACATCAGAAAATTTAAATAGTCTTGAGATACTCGATGATCTAGGGACAGGAAAGACTTGTTGATAATACCAACTGAGGAACCAGTAGACCAGCTCAAGAGCTGGTACCTGGCTAGAAGGCACCTAGCGCCATCTACTGGGAAACAGCATGAAGTAAAAGTTGACAAAAATAGCAAGAAGAATTACCAATCTCTGTTAGGAACAAGAGGGCAGTGATGATGGTGATGATAGTAATAATAGTAAGCATTTATTTAGCACTTTAATATTTATAAAACACTTTACAAATATTATCTCATCTTATCCTCATATCAACTATTAAAACACCATTTTACAGATGAAAAACTAAAGCAAAAAATGGCTAAGTGACTTGCCCTGGATCACAGTTAGTGTCTGAGATTGGATTTTGAACTTAGGTCTTCCTAACTCCAGGTCTAGCACTTTTATCTACTGCAAAACCTAGTCATCTCTAGTGGTCAAATGGACAGATGACACTTTGGGGAAATAAAGCTTCATTAACAGAGTTGTCACCAAAAGAACAAGATGGCATAGGGTACAGAACCTCCTTCCTTAGTGGGCCACACCCAGGAGTAGTTCTATAAATCAGTAAATGTTTAGATCAATGTCAGGTAGGGGGAAGAGAGTGGGAAGGAAGCCCCACTTGAGCACTTCTTGACCAATTTGGGGAATGGAATAAAGTATAAAGTCATTCTATATTTGGTGACTTTTAATGTGCTTTAAAACCTAATTCTAATCAACTTTCCAGTTCATTATAAGCTATTTCTTTTTCTAAACTCTACATTCTAGACAAGTGTCTTTCTCTCTATTTCTAACATGGCTCTCCATTTCCTGTCTCTATGATGTTGAAATTGAAAACTACCCCAACTTGGAATGTACTTCCTCCCCATTTATACCACATAGAGTACATCTTTTCCTTTAATACCCAACTCAAACATCACCTTGCCTTTTCTTGATGCTCCCAACTGCTAGTGTCCACCCTCCCTAACTATCTTGTGTTTATTTTATACTTACTCTTTGTTTTTATTCTGTATATACTATATGGATACTTGTTGTTTTACCTCATAGGACCTTGAAAGTAGAGATTATTTCATTCTTTGTATTTAATTCCTCATTTCTTTAGTCTGGTACATCGTAATTACATAGTAATGAATATTTACTGATTAAGGTATTGAATGCTTATAAGTAGAGTTGGTGACTACTGTCATAAAGTGCCAGATACTGAATTCCCCAGGTTCCACCTGGGTAGGGGTAATGAACCAGAGGAGTGGTTTCATGACCATCTATACTTAACATAGTATATGGCATTTAGATGTCTCTTCCCTCCTCAGTTTCGAATTCTAGTTCTGAGACCAGTAATCAAAATAACACTATTATTTCTGGAAAAGATATGTCAACCAATTACCCTATGACACCAATCACTACTCTCTCTGATTTTGCGGACCACCGCTCCCTTTTATATGCTGTCTTCCTCCATTAGAATATAAACTCCTTGAGGGCAAGGATGATCTTGTTTACTTATATTTGTGTTCTTAATGCCTAGCAGTGCTTAGCACATAACAAGCACTTAATAAATGCTTTTCCATCTATCCATCCATTAATTCAAGTGAAGTCCCCCCAAATGGGCCCTAACCTTCATGTTAGAAGGGAGTTTCTTACTCAAGAGTTACACTTAATTCTGGACAGGGCCCATCAACTGGCCAGTTACAAATTTGTAACTGTGTTGGATACAGGGCTGACTGGGTTTTGATCTCATTGGTGGCTCTGAAAGTCATTTTGTTGAGTATTTACAAATGGACATTTTCAAACATGGAAAACTATAATTATGTTACAAAATCACAAATTTTTCAAGGTGCTAGGAACTACCCTACCCTCAAGGAGCTTACATTATATTGGAGGAACCAACATGTACACACATAGGAGGTGACATGTGCCAGCAAAGTCAAAGCACTGCTCCCTCCCCTCTGATCTATAAGGAGATAGCCCAGGATCCCAAGCTCAAGAACCCCAGGAAGAGCAGCAGTATCCATATAATTGGTCCTACTTCCAATCCATCCTCTGCAACATCAGCCAAGAGCATCAACCCTTTTGGAAATTCAATCTGGCAACAGCTTCTGAAGGTGCTGAATACCACCACCTTCTTCCCCTTATTAGCCATAGCTACTAAAAATCTGGGACAGAAAACCTTTGGCTCTGAAAAATGGTTTAATATCAAGAACAGATATGATCTTATCAAAGGAAATAACTTTAAAGAAGATGCTTTACCATCTGCTCTGACATGGTACCCTACATACACTGGGGACTTTTCATTTGACTTGCAACTGAAACTTCCTTTATATTCTGCCTCCTCCTGGCCTCCTTGCTGTTCCTTGAACAAGATACTCCATTTTTCAGTTCCCAGAATTTTCTCTGACTGTCTTCCATGACTGGAAGGCTTTTCATCTTCATCTCTGCCTATTGGCTTCCTTCAAGACCTAAGTAAAATCCCATCTTCTACAAAAATCCTTTCCCAAACCCTCTTAATTCCTGTGCCTTCCCTCTGCTAATTATTTCCTATTATTCCTATACCTGAATATAGTTTGAACATATATATTTGTTTGTTATCTCCCCATTAGATTGTAAGCTCCTTGAAGGCAGAGACTATCCTTTGCTTCTTTTTGTAGCCTCAGCACCTAACATAGTAGGTGCTTAATAAATGTTTATTGACTGACTGAATATTAGAATGTTAGCTTGTTGAGAGCAGGGATTGTCTTGCTCTTCTGTTTGCATCCTCATCAGTTACCAATACTTATTGAATAAGTGCTTAATAAATGTTTCTTTAATCAACTCATCCGTTCTTTCATGTAAGTATTGCAACATTTGTAAATAGGTATTTAAAAAAAGACTAATTTTCTTGGTGGAGTATAATGCTAATCAAGAGAATTAAAGATCTTCTCCACCCATTAAGGAAAGCTTGATTAGGGGAGGCCCACACCTTTTGTTAATTTCTAATGCACTGGTTCTCAGTGATGCCCTCTGGCTCTGAAAAATGTATAAATACTCTGAGGTGAGGTTTTACTTTGGGGCTTATTCATTGGAAATGTTTGTTTGGCTAGGCAAGACTCTGGGCAGCCACTAAGGAGCCCCCTGCTTTGAAAACTCAGAAGCTGTTGCTTCTCTCTCTGGTTGCTATGTATATATGGTCAGACATTTGGATCTGTCTGTTGATCTGTGATATATGTATTGCTTACAGTCAGACAGTTGGAAGCCCTGTCTGTTGATCTTTGTTTCTCTGTATTTTCTCTGAAGTTCAGGGTGCTGACTTTTTCCTCTGAACTAAGCAAATGATACAAGTGCTTGATTAAAGTGATTGTTGACCCCTCCAAAGTTGCTTTCCTTTTAGAAAAGCAGATCTAAGAATGTGTGATAGCAGGCCATCCTGAATGTGTCAAGGTGCTTGCTTTTACATGGATACAGTAATGACAAGAGGCGGGATTGTTGCTGTTATCTGTCCTTTGTTTTTGAAGAGGAGCAGTGACATCGTGGGTGATGTCTTAACTCATGTATGAATTAACCCCAGGAAAGAAGTGGTGTGAGTGAGTTTTGAAGGAAATTAGAGATTCTAAATAATCAATGAAATAAGTGCTTCTATGTGCCAAGTACTATGCTAAGTTCTGAAGATAAAAAGAAAAAAAAACTCTGTCTTCAAGAGATTTACATTCAGATGGAGGAGACAAAATGTGTATAAATTGAGATATAAAATATTCATGTAGAGCAGACAGAAGATAACTTTAGAGAGGAAGGTCCTAGTAGCTGGAAGAAACAAGAAAAGCCTCCTTCAGGAGGAGGTGTTTGTGCTGAGTCCTGAAGGAAGCTAGGGATTCTAAGAGTCTGCTGTGTGGAATAATGTATAATACAAGGGGAAATATATTCTGGAGCCAAACTGTGAAGGACTTGAAATGTCAAACAGTAGAGTTTATGATGAATCCTCGAGACAATAAGGAGCAACTAGAGTTTATCGTGTAGAGGAGTGACATGGTCAGACCCATAGTTTAGGAAAATCACTTTGGCAGGTATGTGGAGAATGAATTGGAGAAGGGAAAGATTTGATGCTGGACGGCCCAATTAGGAGACTATTAAAATAGTCCCTATTACAGGTGATGAAAAATCTCAGCTAGAGAGGGCTATTTGAGTAGAGAGAATATGTGTGTATACATACATACATACATATACATATATGAACTGTGCAGGTAGGATGGCAAGATTTGGCAGCTGATTAGATATGTGGGCTTAAGGACAATTAGGAGGTGAATATGAACCTCATCAAATACTGATACCCTCATCAAACAGGAAACTTGAGAAAAGAGATAGGTTTTATGGGAAAAATATTAAGTTCTGTTTTGGATACACTGATCTTGAGATGCTTATGAGCTAGTTGGAAATGCCCATTAGATAGTTGATAGTTGATTAGATCTCCAAAAAGAGACTAGAACTAGATACGTATATTTGGGGGTCCTAATTTACTATAACAACGTTCTAGTTCTCCATTACCAGGAGCAATTAGGAAGATGCTAAAATCATTCTTCCCAAGATGGTGGGTCTTCCCTCCACTTGAGGACCAGTTTTAAAAGACTGCTTGGTCAAGTATGTGTTGCCCTGAACCTGTTGCCCTACCTGGAGGCTCCATATAATCTGTCCTGTGTCACTACAACAACATTCTAGCTCTCTGTTTCCACTCAGCACCCAGGTAGGTACGAATATACAACAACACAAGTCTCAAGGTCTACTCTTCCTGTCTCTGACATTGATCTTGGGGGAGTAAGTTTGTATTTATTCTTTCATGTGCTAACAGAACAGTGCTGTATTTTTTCATTACCATAAACCCCCTCCAGTGATCAGGTACAGGGAACTATAACCAATCTGCCTGATCCCCGCTACTGTATTTTGTTACTGTAATGTATAACACCAAACCTCAGAGGAGTCCTAAGGGTATCAATCATAGCTCAAGTGACCTCCTCTGACTTTATGGCAACTTCTATGACATCCCCTTGGTTCTACCATTCTTGGATTGTTTTCCATATTCTTAAATTAATCCAAGTTTTATGGTGATATCCATTAGATTATGGGATTCAGCTCCCATCATACCTAGGGAAATCCCTCTTCCTCATACTGTCCTTGATGCATTTCATTTGAGGCAGTGGACAGAAGTGAAGATATACAATTCTTTAATCAGAAACTAATAAAATCAAATAGCATAAATGAATATAGCAGGAGCATAGATCATAGACTTTGGGCTGAAAGGGTCCTTAGAAGTCATCTGCTTCAATGCTTTTATGTTATATATGAGGAAACTAATGCCTAGGGAAGTTAAATGTTTTGCTCAAGATCTGGCAGATTTCCAAGAACTCATGCTCTCTGATTCCAAAGCTAGTTCTTTTCCTACTGTACAATACTGATTTCTTCCACAGCCTTTTGATCCTATTCAGAGCATTCAGGAACCACAAGCAGAAGGAAGGACAAACACCTGTTCACTTGTCACCCAGGTATTTGGGAGTAGGCAAGGATATTCACCCTGATCTTGTCACTCAGGGCAAAACTTCCATAGTAGATGGCTAGCTATTGGTATGTAGTTTCCATCTACATAGTGCTTTAAGGTTTGCGAAGCACTTGATATGTGTTAACTCATCTGGTATGCTACAAGAACTTGGTGTACTTCTGCTATTGGGTTCTGAAGGCAGAATATATCTAGGAGTTTTCTTTTTCTTCTTTCTTCAGTGGAGATGGGAGTAAGAGGAAAAATAATGTTTGTTAATGGAAAAAATAAAGTATAATAGAAGTTACAGAAACCTGTGGTGCTGGTCTCAAATTCAGGAAGCAACAGTCATCATTTCTCCTGCCTAGCTTTGCTAAAATCTGGGTAATCTTTATCAATAGCATTTGTCTCACTATCAGTCTATTGTTATTCAGTTGTGTCCAACTCTTCATGACTCCATTTGGGTTTTTTTTGGCAAAGATACTGGAATGGTTTGCCATTTTCTTCTCTGTATCATTTTACAGATGAGAAAATGTAGGCAAGCAGGGTCAAGTGACTTGCCCAGGGTCACACACAGGTAGTAAATGTCTGAGACCATAGGTCTTTCCAAGTCCAGTCCCAGCATTCTATCCACAGCGCCATCCAGTTGTCTGTCGGTTTATTAACTCTGTCTTCCCAAAAAAGTATGGGATTCTCATATCTTTCTTGAGCTTTCTCCTCTTTATACTTTCTCTGTCTCTCTCTCTGCCTTGCTTTGTCTCTCTGTCTCTGTCTCTCTCTGTCTCTCTCTCTCTCTGTCTCTGTCTTGCTCTCGAATGCTTTCTTTCAAACCGGCTTGGTGATTATTCCTGGATTTCCTCACCCCATCTCTAGTCTCTAGGCCTTTGTACATGCTTTCCCCCCCATGCCCGGAATAATTGCATTCCTTCTTCTATATTTTAGAATCTTGTTTCTTTCAAGGTTCAGCTCAAGATCCATCTTCTATTTAAAGGCTTTCTTGATCTTCCTAGTTGTAAGTGTTTTCTCAGTCTTCCAGTTACCTCCTATTTACTTTTCTGACCCAGCTAGCTGGGTAACTCAGCTCCTCTTCTCCTCTCTGTCTCCCCTTCCCCTTCCTTCTCCTCTCTAAAGGAAGGTAAATTTGGATAGCCAGAAGATGCTCAGTAAATTGGATTTTACTGACTAGATTCCTTTCTTTTCCTTCCCTTCCCTTTCTTTTTCTTCCCTTCCTTTGCTTTCTTTTCCTTTCTTTTCTCTTCCTTCTCAAAACCTTAAACCTAGTGCACTCTGAAACTCATACGTTGGACAATACTAGGCGCCTGCCTGAGGGCTCCTCTGGACCCACCTGGCTTCACAGTGATTATCAATAGTAACTGTTGCCGTTTCTTCCCAGCCTGATGTCTTTATTTTTCTTTGCCTCATTAAAGGGGCCATCCCCTTCTTAAACAGGCCTATTCAATGAATGGGTTTTTACTTCACCCTAAGTAAGTACCTGAATAGACCTTGGCCTAAAGGTGTCAAGGTCTCCCAGTGCATCCTGGGCCATCTCCAGTCATCCTGAGGAATATCAGGTCTCTGAATTCAGATGGTTCTGGAGGAGAAGTGAGGCTGGTGACCTGCACAGCCCTCCCTCAAAACAAAGTCAAGTGTAAGTCATGTCATCATGTCTCTGATGGCATGGTCTTCTCTGGCAACGAAGGATGAACACAACAATAAGAATTTACTTTTCTAGTAATAATAATGGCTAGCATTTATATAGCACTTTAAAGTTTGCAAAGTGTTTTATAAACATCTCATTTTATGTTCACAACAACCTTGGGGCAGAGCAGGTTGATGCTATTATTATCTCCATTTTGCAGTTGGAAAAACTGAGGCAAACAGTGTTTGTCCAGTTGAACATAATTAGTGCCTGAGGCAGGATTTGAACTTAGGTCTTCTTGACCCCAAGTCCAGTGCTCTATTCACTGCTTCACATAGATAGATGAGGTAATACTTGAAAAATGCTTTGTAAACCTTAATTATTTAATTAATATTATTAGAGAAATATTGGGTGATGTCGTTTGTCTTCAAAGGAGCAAAATGACATGATAAAGTGAAATTTCAGTGTAGCTGATCAGACCAGTATGAGCTCAGAATGCACCACCACAGGTTGGGCACAGATAGTCCATGTGAATATTTGGGGTGGATATCCCAAATTTGCACATCTTACATTTACTTTGTGATGTCCCTGCTTTGTTCAAAGAGCACAGCACCCCTTCTGAGGTGGGAACCCAATGCTGAGCAGTCCTGTGCCAGTGTCTCCCATGTTCCACAGTCAAATTCAAAGTTCTTGAGAGTGTCCTTGTATGGTTTTTTCTGGCCACTATGTGATCGCCTGCCCCATGCAAGTTCTCCATAAAATAGTCTTTTTGGCAAGTGTACATTTTGCATTCAAACAACATGGCCAGCCCATCAGAGTTGCACTTTCTGAAGCATAGTTTGAATGCTTGGCAGTTCAGCTCGAGCAAGGACTTCAGTGTCATTATTCTTCCAGGTGATCCTCAGAATCTTCCTAAGACAGTTCAAATGGAAGTGATTCAGTTTCCTGGCATGGCACTGGTAGGCTGTTCA
Organism: Bettongia penicillata ogilbyi; assembly: GCA_023548195.1. Classification (NCBI taxonomy): domain Eukaryota; kingdom Metazoa; phylum Chordata; class Mammalia; order Diprotodontia; family Potoroidae; genus Bettongia; species Bettongia penicillata. The sequence continues at coordinate 3,980,864 of JAJHZJ010000372.1, read as the reverse complement.
TGTTTCACAAGCATATAACAATGAGGTCGGCACAACGGCTCTGTAGACCTTCAGTTTGGTAGTCAGTCTAATGCCTCTTCTCTCCCAAACTTTTCTTTAGAGTCTTCCAAACACTGAGCTAGCTCTGGCAATGTGTGCATCAACCTCATTGTCAATGTGTACATCCCTGGAAAGTACACTACCAAGAAAAGTGAACTTATGCATAGCATTCAAAACTTCTCCATTTGTTGTAACTGATGGTTCCATGTATGAATGGTGTGGTGGTGTCTGATGAAGCACCTATGGGTTTTTTTGGTGTTAATTATTAGTCCAAAATTAGCACAAGCAGTACAGAATTGATCCATACTTTGTAGCATCTCAGCTTCAGAGGCTGCAAACACAAAATCATGCATCAACACTCCCTCCTCTTTGGTCTTGGCTTGTAGCCTTTTCAAATTGAACAACTTGCCATCAGTATGGTAGTTGACTTTTATGCTCTGTTCATCCTCATTGAAGGAATTTGTCAACATGGCTGTAAACATCATGCAAAAAAGCATGGGAGCAAGCATACAGCCCTGTTTCTCTCCATTGGTGTCTGGGAAGGCACAAGAGCTTTGTCCATCATCCAGAACCTGGGCAAACATGCCATCATGAAATTGATATACAATATTGATGAACTTCTCTGGGCAACCAAATTTTGATATAATTTTCCATAACATCTCACAACAGTGTCAGAGGCCTTGGTCAGATCTACAAATGTTGTGTACAGGCCTCTGTTCTGCTCCTGGCATTTCTCCTGGAGCTGTCGGGCAGCAAACACCATACTGATTGTTCCTTGACCCTTTCTGAAGACACGCTGGCTCTCAGGTATATGATCATCTTCCAGGTGAAGGATCAGCCTATTAAGGAGGACTCCAGTGAGAGTTTTGCCAGCAATGACTAAGAGACAGAGAGAGATTTCCCTGTGATTGTCGCAGGACAATCTATTCCCTTTATCTTTACAGAGATGGACAATGAAGGCATCCTTGAACTCCTGGGGGATAGTCTGAGCAATGGTCCCCCTACCTTGTAAATCTCAGCTGCAATAGAATCAGCACCAGGTGCTTTGCCACATGAAAGGAGCCTAATGGCCCTCGAAACCTCTTCTTCAGTTGGAAGTTCAGCTAAGGAAGGTAAATGGTTAATGGTCTCAGCATTGATTGATAATAGTCTGTTGAGAACACTATGGAAGTGTTCATCCTACCTCTCTAGCATCATATCCTTATCACTAATCAATGTGACTCCATCAGCACTGAGTAGTTGTGATGCACCATAGGTTTTTGGTCCATAAATAGCTTTCAGGGAATCATAAAAGCACTTTGGATTGTTATTATCAGTATAAAACTGAATTTCATCTGCCTTCTTGCTGAGCCAGGAATCCTGCATCTCTCTAAACTTTGCTTGTACTTTGCTTTTGATGGAATTAAATGCTGCCCTCTTAGAGGTGGATGAATCGTGTGGAGTTCTCATTTTTTATTTAGCAGCTTCTGAATTTCCCCATCATTTTCATCAAACCAGTCTTGGTGTTTGCAGGTGTTCTGACCCAGATGAGCAAATGCAGTGCTGTACACCAAATCTCTGAGAGCTGCCCACTCCTTTTCTGCTCCACTGTTGCCAACTGTGTGTGCTCAACTTTCCCTCCAAGTTAGCAACAAACTATTCACACTCTGAGAAGAGTTTTAATTTGTTGACATTAATTCTGGCAGTTATTTTGCCTTGGGGGGGGAGATACTTCAAATATTTAGCTTGGAAAGGATAAGTCTATGATCAGTCCACTACTCCGCACCACACATTCCCTGTGTCACTCTCACATCTTGTCTTTCTCTTCTCCTTACAGTGACATGGTGTATTAGATGCCAATGTTTGATGCGAGGGTACATCCATGAAGTTTTATTGTGCTTAGGTAAACAGAAGACAGTGTTGGTGATGAGGTCATCAGGTCACAGGTCTTCAGCAGTAAATGACCATTGCTGTTGCTGTTTCCACCTCATTCCTCCCTAGGACTCCCAGCCAAGTCTGGTAGTCAGCCTACTCTAGCACTAAAGTCGCCCAGAATTATAAGCTTTTCCTCTTCTGGCACATTGACAGTAAGGGTCTCTAGGTCTTCATAAAATTTTTCTTTGACTTCATAAGGGTTTTTCATGGTGGTAGTATAGACACTGATGATGGGGGCATGGCTTTTTCTGCGAGTGACAATCGCATTGTCTTGAGCCTGTCATTCTTTCCTTTTGGCAGGCATACCAGCTTGCTGATTAGATTAGTTTTGATTGCAAAACCCATGCCAGCTTCATGGCATTCCCCTTCACTGTTCCCTTTCCAGAAAAATGTGTATCCAGCTCCAATTTCAGTAAGCTGACCTTCATTTGCCAACCTTGTTTCACTCATGGCTGCTATTTGGATGCGATACCTGTTGAGTTCTCTTGCAACAAGAGCAGTTTGTCTTTCAGATCTACTGGATTTTGTGCTTTCTATAAGTGTGCACATGTTTCATGTGCTGATGGTGAGTGGAATCATCTTTGCAGATGTTTTTGTACATTTTGTACATTTTTTTGTGTTTTGACCACATAGTGAGTTCCCTGCCTGCTGCAGTAATTAGGCCAGGGTTGGGTAAGCAGACAATGTTTAGGGAACCTTTTCAAGCCCCCTTCCTCACACCAAGAGGTGAGCAGTTCGATCCTTAAAAGACTGCTCAGATACCCAGGGGGCTTCTAAGTCCCACTGCCGCTTCCAGTAAGAAATGATCCTATGACCTGGGCCACCGTATGCAGGGTTGTGACTATAACTCTTAGTGTATCCACACCTGCTGCTTCATCACTTGCCTGTCACCACAGGACTTTGAGGCATAATAGTAAAACGGTATGTGTGATGTCTTTTGATTCCTGTATACATTGGATTTAAGTGAGGCAGAGTTGAACAAATTCATCAGCCTCACTCTCTCCTCCAGTCATCATGGTCCAGTGACAGGACAGAGTCAAGATAGCTGGTGATGGCTCAGTATGCAGTGGATGACCTTGGTGTCTTCAGTGTCTAAGCTCTAAGCACTCCATGTCACTTGCTTTAGCTGCCGTCATGGCCATTGGAACAAATTGTTCTCATCTGCCCATTCCACCAGAGGAAGCCTTCACATGCTTGGGGTAGATACCCCCCTAACTCACCAATGGGTTTGAGATCCCTTGGTTACTCTCAACCTAGTTTGGCCCATCTGCCAAAACGGTTTACCGGGGTATGGCCACTGTGCATGCTGCAGCTTCCTGGTAAGAGCTGAGTGGAACAGGTGGACACCAAAGGTGGAAAAAGCCCTGAAATGGGCTCAGCAGACATCACACCAAAGGTACTGCTCCTCCTTGAACACACCCTTATACCCCATTAGAGAAATAAATAAATGGCTCAATGGATAAGGACCATGGGATCTATAGTAGCACTTTAAAGTTTGCAAAGTGTTTTATAAACATTATTTCATTTTATCTTCACAGCAACTTTGGGGCAGATAAAATATTATCTCCATTTCATAGCTGGAAAAACTAAGGCAGACAATGTTTGCCCAGCTGCACACACAGTTAGTGTCTGAGGCAGGATTTGAACTTAGGTCTTCTTGACCTTCAAGTCCAGTGCTCCATTCACTGCTTCACATAGATAGATGAGGAAATACTTGAAAAGTGCTTTGCAAACCTTATTTATCTAATTATTATTGTTAGAGACGTAAATAAATGACTCAATGGATAGAGAACACTGGATCTACAGTCAAAAAGAGCTGAAATTCAAATCCTACCTCAGGCACTATTTGTATACAACTGGGCATGTCATCTAATCTCTGTCTGCCTCAGTTACTTCATCTGTAAAATCAGGATAATAATTGCATCTATCTCTTAGAATTGTTGGAAGAATAAAATGAGGTAATATTTGTAAGGACCCTTGCAAATCTAAAAATGCTATATAAGTGTTAGCTATTATTATCTGTTTGCATGTTCTGTCCCCAAGATAATAAATATCAACTTCTTGATTCAGATTTTTGATTTGTCTTTGACTTTGTATCTCCAGCACCTATTTCAGTGTCTTATACATAATGAAAGCTTAAAAAGTGTTTATTTAGTTGAATTTCATAAAAGACCTCCAAAGCATCTGTGTGGATACTCTGTGGAGATATTATGGAAAAATACAAACCAGAATTGTACAGAATGAGAAGTTGTTACCTGAGCCAGTAGAGTGAGTGCTCACATCAGGGAACCCAGCAATCCACGGAGGCATAGGCATACATGTCAGCTGATGTACTGTAAGTTTATTTTGTACCCATTTATGTGAAAGATTGATTTGTTTTTCTCCCTTCATTATCTATGTCTGGCCTACCTAGTAACAGAGAAGAAGCTGTGGGAATGCTATGAATGCAAAGAACATTTTAGTTAACTTTGCAGTAAATTAAGAAAGAAAGCTTGGAATACCATCTCTATTGTCAGTGCAGTTCTGTTAAGTGTGGTCATGGACTCAAATACCTATATCTAGACTCATAACCATATCTATGCCTATACCCATATCCATATCTATGCCTGTATCTCTATGCCTTTTCTCATCCCTATATATATAGCTGTACTGTAAACCCATACTTATATCCATATCTATGGCTATATTTATATCTATACCCATATCTGATCCCATGCCCATAATTACCTCCATTATCCATACCTTTAAATATATCCATATCTACTCCCCTACCTATCTGTGTCTGCACTCATGTCTATAGTATATTATTCATATACCTATACAGAAAAATATACTTATTATAAATGCCTATGTCTACCTATACATATATACATATACATAAGTACATAGCATACACACACACATATAGAATACATATACCACTGTATATGTCTATACCTATAGTAATAGGTATAAATCTAATCATGTATGGTATAATATATAATCATCTATACCTATATCCATTTTTGTTGCTCAGTCATTTTTTAGTTATGTCCAACCTTTTATGACTCCATTTGGGGTTTTCTTAGCAAAAATACTGAGTGGTTTTTCATTTTCTTCTCCAGCTTATTTTACAGATGAGGAAACTGAGGCAAACAGGGTTAGATGACTTGCCCAGGGTCACATAGCTAGTGAATGTCTAAGGCCAGATTTGAACTCATGAAGATGAGTCTTCCTGACCCCAGGCTTGACACTCCATCCATGGCCTATACCTATACCTATGCTTATACCTGAACCTATACCTGCACCTGGACCTAGAGCCAAACAGACATGTGGAAATACAACCTCAGACCCACTAGCTATGTTACCCTGTACAAGTCCTTAATGTCTATATAACTCAGTTTCTTCATCTGTAAAAATAAGGATAAAAGTAGTATCTGCCTCCCAGGGTCATTGTGAAGATAAAATGAGATATTTGTAAAATATTTTGCAAACCTTTAAAGCTCTCTATAAGTGCTGCCTTTTGTTGTAACTATTGTTAGCTCTCTCTCTATCTCTGTCTATACTCAGCACACATTTGTTGTTGGTTAGGCATGTCTGACTATAGACCACATTGTCCATGGAGTTTTCTTGGCAAAGATACTAGAGTGGTTTGCCATTACCTTCTCCAGTAATTAAGGCAAACAGCGGTTAAGTGATTGGCTCAAGGTCACACAGCTTTTGAAGGTCTGGGGTCAGATTTTAACTCGGGTCTTCTCTTACCCACTCTTTTCCACTGAGTCACCTAACTGCCTGCCCCATTCCCACAGCTATACTCATATCTGTACCAATAGCTCTACCCATACCTCTACTTATAACCTATGTAAGCATACATATATTTATCTATATATAATGAAACATATAGTGTATGCATATGTACATATGTATACACACATGTTCTTGGCCTTTGTGTTCCTTTAGTGGTGCTGATTAGCTTTATTGTAAATGTCATTTTTCCTCCCCCTATTGTAGGAATTTCCAATGTGTAAAGTGTCATCTTTAAGGAGTTAAACACAATTTTACTGTGCTCTTACATTTGGATGATCTGGGGGACTTGCCAAGAACCAAGATCCTTTAGAAATGCTCTGTCGAAAATAGTGACCAGTGATGGCCTGAGTTATAGCAAATGTAGCATTGATTTCTCTTCATAGAAGCTTTGATAGTAATGTTTTATTGCCTTTGGACCTTCGCTCCACTAAAATCAATAAAGCATTTCTATCAAATCTGCGTATGAACCTCATTGATTTCTGTGCTTTCTGAGCTCCAAAGAACTGAAACATGGTTAGCATTGCTTCTGTTTGTTTAAAAATATTGCAGAATCCACAAGTCCTGATTAAAAAGTGATTATGAGTGGAAAAGTAATTTTTTGCCTCACAGCCTTTTGGATAACACCCAAATTGTTAGCATGACAGTCTAATAATCAGAAAACAGGTATTACAGAGAGCAATTAGGTGTAAAATGCACAAGATTTGTTCTTATTAAGGTGATGATTATTCAGCCCTGGTGAACTTTTGACATTTAACAGCTCAGACATATATTAAGCCCATTCATATAAATGTAACTTTTAAGTACTGGATTGGCTATCCCTAGCATAGGTGTAACTCAGATTAGTTTTTGGTAGTTCCTATGTTCGGTAGTATATTAGGGGTCCAGCCAGACACAAGGCAGCCCCAAGCAGGTGCATTTTGGGCGGGCTTTAGTCACTGTATGTTCTGGACCAAGCAGATAAGAACGTGACTTACAAAATCCTTAAGGGCAGCTAGGTAGCACATTGGGTGGAATGCTGGACCTGGAGTCATGAAGACCTGAGTTCAAATCTGGCCTCAGACACTTACTATCTGTGTGATCCTGGGCAAGTCACCGATCTCTGTTTGCCTCAGTTTCCTCATCTGTAAAATGAGATGAAGAAGGAAAGGGCAAACTGCTTCAGCATCTTTGCCAAAAACAAAACGAAACTGAAGGGAGGATCACAAAGAGTTGGACATGACTGAAAAACAAGTAAACAATAAGACATAACTGAAAAATGACTAAACAGCAAAACCACAATATATTCTGTACCAAGCAGGTAAGGATGTGACTTACAAAATCCTACTGTAACACACATGATAAAGATTGTTTCAAAAGTGCTCATACTTATATATCACTTTGTGATTTACAAAGTACATTTTTTTTTTACTGAGACCCTATGAAAGTAGATAGAGTTGGGGCAGGGGGCACGTGGAAAGTACACCATATCTGAGTCATCACAGCTACTGACAATCTGATGTGAGCCTGAGCCAATGTAGTCTACTGATTCTTAAAGACTTAATAAGTTAATAAATACTTGCTAAGTACCTACTATTTGTCAAACACTGTGCTAACCTCTTGGGATAGAAATTTTAAAATGAAAGACAATCCCTCCTCTCAAGAAGTTTACAATGTTATAAGAAAGAAGACAAAACACAAAAGGAAATGGAAATGAAAAGGGGAAGGTACCCAGCTGAGGGGAATGGTGAAGTAAGGGAGGTTCCAAAGCAGTGCAACCAGGTGGGGAATGAGGAGATGTCTGTCCTGAGAAATGAGGAGATGTCTTGTCTTGAGTCTGTTTCTTAAAAGGAGGTTTTGGAATTCATGGCTCCACCCTCCAGCCAGAGGAACAGAGGGTAGTAGTGAAGTCTGAGTACCCAGGCTCATTAGGTCTCGAACGATGATGAGGTTACCTATTAATTAGTCTCAGATGTAGTCTAGGGATTGAAAGTCCTCTGTTTCATTGAAAGACCATATTTTCCCTTGAAGTATTATACTCAGTTTAGCTGGGTAGGTGATTCTTGGTTTGAGTCCTAGTTCCTTTGCCTTCTGGAATATCCTATTCCACGCCCTTTGATCCCTTAATGTAGAAGCTGCTAGATCTTGGGTTATCCTGATTGTATTTCCACAGTACTGGAATTGTTTCTTTCTAGCTGCTTGCAAGATTTTTTCCTTGAGCTGGGAGTTCTGGAATTTGGCCAGAATGTTCCTAGGAGTTTCTCTTTTTGGATCTCTTTCAGCTGGTGATCGATGGATTCTTTCAATACTTATTTTGCCCTCTGGTTCTAGAATGTCAGGGCAGTTTTCCTTGATAATTTCATGGAAGATGATGTCTAGGCTCTTTTTTTGATCATGAGTTTCAGGTAGTCCCATAATTTTCAAATTGTCTCTCCTGGATCTATTTTCCAGGTCAGTTGTTTTTCCCATGAGATATTTCACATTCTCTTCCATTTTTTCATTCTTTTGGTTTTGTTTGGTGATTTCTTGGTTTCTCGTAAAGTCATTAGACTCCATCTGTTCCATTCTAATTTTGAGAGAGCTATTAAATTCAGTGAGCTTTTGAGCCTCTTTTTCCATTTGGCTCATTCTGCTTTTGAAAGCATTCTTCTCCTCATTGGCTTTTTGAACCTCTTTTGCCAATTGAGTGAGCCTATTTTTCAAGGTGTTAATTTCCTCAGCATTTTTTTGGGTCTCCTTTACCAAGGTATTGACCCGTTTTTCATACTTTTCTTGCATCTCTGACATTTCTCTTCCCAGTTTTTCCTCCACCTGTCTAACTTGCTTTTCAAAATCCTTTTTGAGCTCTTCCAGGGCCTGAGCCTACCCGCCACCCCCGTGGGGTGTCTGGGGTACTGAGGCCCCGCCCTCCACGTCTTTCCCTGATGGCAAGGATACGTCCTCATCATCAGATCCGAAGGTCAGGATCATTTGCATTTGTTGGAAAAAACTCTATCTAAAGTCTTATTTTTCTTCCCTTTTCTAGGCATTTTCCCAGCCAGTTACTTGACTTCTGAGATTCCTTTCCACCCCCGCCTGGATCCTCCCAGCTAGTGCTTGGCCTCTGAGATTTAAATGGGCTTTCCTCCTGCCAGCTGTCAATCAGTGAGCTTTAGTTCAGGTGTTGGGGTGGGGGCAGGGCCGCCTCCCAGGCTCAGTTCCCTCAGGGGCTTTATGTAGAGACTTTCAGGAATGGAGCGGGTGGCGGCGGGGTGGGGGGCCCGCCTCCCAAACTCAGTTCCCTTGGGGGCTTTAAGCAGAAGCCTTCAGTAATAGAGCGGGGTGGGGGCAAGGCCGTCTCCCAGGCTCAGCTCCGTCAGGTTTTATGCAGGAATCTTCCGTAATGAAGATCCTGCCTGCTGCTGGGGGATTCCTGAGTCCCAGTCCACTGCCGCCTCAGCCGCCGCCCACGCCTCTGCCTCCGCCGCTTCCTGCCCCCGTCTCTGCCGCCGCCGCTTCCTCCCGAGGGGGCCCAAGTCACGGAGACACCCTGCTTCCCCTCTCCTTCAGCCCGGCCTTCTCTCTCACTGACCTGTAGCTTCTGTGGGTGGAGGGACTTTCCCGGCTGCCGGAGCTTCCGTCTCTGAAGCCTGCTCGGATCAGCTTCTCCGGGGCCGTGGCCAGGGAAGCGCTGGGGGTGTGGTCCACTTGGTCCACTTTCCAGGGCGCGCCGGACCCTGGGGACAGGTCTCCAGGGCTCCCTGGAACGGAAATCTCTTCCACTCTGTTTCTGCACACCTTGTATTGACCCAGAAGTTATGGGGGACTCTTTTTACATTAATTCTATGGGCTTTTGGTTTCGGAGCTCGTAAACGTGCGTCCTTCTACTCTGCCATCTTTGCTCCGCTCCCTAGAGTCACAGCACCCTTTCTAATGTGGGCATGCCATGCTGAGCAGTTCTGTGCCAGTGTCTCCCATGTTGCACAGTCAAATCCAAAGTTCTTGAGAGAGACCTTGAGAGGGTCTTTGTATAGTTTCTTCTGGCCACCATGTGATTGCCTGCCCCATGCAAGTTCTCCATAAAATAGTGTTTTTGGCAAGTGTACATTTTGCATTCAAACAACACGGCCAGTCCATCAGAGTTGCACTCTCTAAAGCATAGTTTGAATGCTTGGCAGTTCAGCTCGAGCAAGGACTTCAGTGTCTGGTACCTTATCCTGCCAGGTGATCCTCAGAATCTTCCTAAGACAGTTCAAATGGAAGCGATTCAGTTTCCTGGCATGGCACTGGTAGACTGTCCATGTTTCACAGGCATACAGCAATGAGGTCAGCACAACGGCTCTGTAGACCTTCAGTTTGGTAGTCAGTCTAATACCTCCTCTCCCAAACTTTTCTTCAGAGCCTCCCAAACACTGAGCTAGCTCTGGCAATGTATGCATCAAACTCATTGCCAATGTGTACATCCCTGGAAAGTATACTACCAAGGTAAGTGAACTTATCCACCAGCATTCAAAACTTCTCCATTTGTTGTAACTGATGGTTTCATGTATGGATGATGTGGTGGTGGCTGATGGAGCACCTGTGTTTCCTTGGTGTTAATTATTAGGCCAAAATTAGCACAGGCAGCAGAGAATTGATCCATGCTTTCTTACATCTCAGCTTCAGAGGCTGCACTGAGTGCACAATCATCTGCAAACAGAATCATGCACCAGCACTCCCTCCACTTTGGTCTTGGCTTTTAGCCTTTCAAATGGAAGAATTTACCATCAGTATGGTAGTTGACCTTGATCATCCTCATTGAAAGCATTTGACAATATGACTGAAAAAACGTCATGTTAAAAAGCATTGGATTTAAGTGAGGCAGAGTTGCACAAAGTCATCAGCCTCACTCTCTCCTCCAGAGTCATCATAGTTCAGTGTCAGGACAGAGTCAAGACAGCTGGTGATGGCTCAGTATGCAGAGGATGACCTTGGTGTCTTCGGTGTCTAACCAAGCTCTAAGCACTCCATAATGCCTGCTTCAGCTGCCTTCATGGCCATTGGAACAAATTGTTCTCATCTGCCCATTCCACCAGAGAAAGCCTTCACATGCTTGGGGTAGACACCCCTCTAACTCTAACTCACCAATGGATGTGAGACTCCTTGGTTACCTTTGACCTGGTGTGGCCTGTCTGCCAAAAAGGTTTACCAGGGTGTAGTTGCTATGTGTGCTGCAGCTTCTTGGAGCCACAAGTGAGAGTTAAGTGGAACAGGTGGACACCAAAGGTGGAAAAAGCCCCAAAAAGGGCTCAGCAGCCATCACAACAAGGATACTGGTCCTCTTTGAACACACCCTACACCCCAAGTGAGATACACCTATTCAACGAATAGGTTTCTTTAAGTAGTTACTCAAGGGATGACCCCTTTAATAAAAAAAATAAAAAAAAATTCAGACTGGGAAGGGAAGACCTTCACTCTGGAGCTCATAGACTGGACAACAAGAGGTAGGAATCAAGAAGTGCATTTTCCAGTGCAAAGACAAGGGTGCTGGGAATTTTAACACCACAGAAAGAACTCAGTAGTGTACTATTGCCCTCTTAGAATTTGTTTGTTCACTATACAGGGCTTCTTAAACTTTTTCCACTAGTAACCCCTTTGGAGTAGGAGCAGCAAGGTCCTACCTTTCCCCTATATGCTGATCAAGCAATTGCTTCCCTCATCCGCTGAGCAAGCAACCTCATCACTCTATAGCCCACCTTACCACTCTACCACCTTGCAGTCAAGAGACTTTCCCAAGACTGCACAATCAGACTTCTCACTGCCTGATAGTAACTTATGTGGTGTCAAAGCCCCCATCAACATCTTATGAATATGATAATGTAAGGAGTTGCAAGAATGAAAATAAAATGGTTTCACAATAGCCACTTGGAAGACCCAATAAGCAAAGGTGCAAGTCTTCTTTTTGCTTGCATGGCACAAAGATTATGTCACTGCAAATTTCCACAAATTATTCCTTCTTCAGTTCCAATACAAGCACGTCCCCCTTCCCTTTCCACCCAACCAACCAGTCTCCTGACACTGCTTGGTTCCATTTGCTTTTATGACAGTAAAGCTGCACAAGTCAGCCCTTTGGGTAATTTTTACCCTTTGAATTGCTCTCCTACTGCAACATTTCAGCAGTAGTCCTTGGCATTACATGGCCTGAGGGCATGTAAAGTATGCATGCTTTGTGTTCCAAACCAAGGCTACCATGAAATTGCTCAGTGCAACATGGGCAAGCCCTGCCAGAAACCACTTGGATTCATTACATGTTTGATTTTAAATTAATTTTTGGTCATTGGACATTCAAAAAACTTGCTGAATTTTTCACCCTATATGGGGTCATGACTCAGTTTAAGAAGTGCTAGTCTAAGGCTGCCTTTTCAGCCTTGCCTCTGAAAAAGAAATTAGTACTTAAAGAACCAATGGGGTCTTAGGAGGACCAGAGACCAAAGTGGGATATTGGGTTCCTTTCAATCCATATCCAGGTCGTGGTGATGGTGGACCAGTACCAAAATTGATGTCTCAGTTTTCCTTTTTTGTGTAGTGAAGGAGGGGCAATCAAGAAACATCCCATCTTAGATATATTTTCAAGGTGCTTTCTCCTTTTCAGGAGTCCCAGGAAAGTGGTTTAGGGGGAGCAAGGTACTATCTAGTACTCCCTTTAAGATTTTGGGATCTTTGGAACCCAGTAACTGGTTAAGGAGGGTGAGACCATGAAACTGGAACTTTTCCTAATTTACTCAAGGTCAATTAATGAGAGGGAATATGGAAGATCTTATCTATGAACCCAGGTGCTTTGGGGCTGTCTACACCCAAATGGTCACATCTATAAAGTTATAACTAGAGAAACACTGTCAGTTGATTTCAGGGATTGAAAGCAAAAGAACACAATAAGCAATTAAACCTACACAAGAGAGTAGCCAATTAATATAAATTTGAGTCTTCCCAGGGAGTTCTGCCCTTAAAAAGTCTCACCAGCTCCAGGAAAATGGCCTTGGGATGCTGTCTCAAGTCAGACTCAAAGGACTCTGATGGGAGTGCTTATGACTTCCTTTTCTTTGGGATTCTACACATGTATGCTAATTAGGATTTCATGTGGAGGGTGCGGGTGGAGAACAGGAATAAACTCCAATTCACAAATATCATAACTAGGTGAGAAAGATCTTAATTATTATTATAGCTATGTATAAACATGAGTATATATATATATATATATATACACATACATATACATAATACATATGTGTGTATATATATAATATATATATGTATATATGTATATGTGGGTGTGTATATATTCCAGCAAGCGACACCAGTTCTTTTACATTCTCTAGGAAGAAGGGAGAGCACTGAGAGTTACAAAATTCTAACAAACATACATGTCCTTCAATACATAATAAAGAGGGTCATAGAAAACACAAACCAAATACTGTGAAATGAACCATGGCTGTCATTGTGTAAGGGGACCTACAACCCCTGATGATCTCAGAAGGAAGTAGATGAAAGTTGCAAAAGAATAAATTTAGACTTTGACATAAGGAAAAATTCTTATCCATTAGGAGGCAGCTAAGTGGCTCCCTGTATAGAGTGTTGGGCCTGGATCAGGAAGAACCGAGTTCAAATCTAGTCTCCAACACTTACTGACTTTATGATCCTGGGCAAATCACTTCACCTCTGTCTGCCTTAATCCTCTGAAGAAGTAAATGGCAGACCACTCCAGGATCTTTGCAAGTAAACCCATGGACATTATTGGCGTGCTGTGTTCAACAGGGTCACTAAAAGTTAGAGATGACTAGACTGAACCTCTTAACCATTAAAGCTATTTACCAGTGGAATGGACTGTTTTGGAAGGGAGTGGACTTAGTTTTATCTTACCTGGAATTTGGCTTCCATACCAGTTTCTAGCCATCTCCACACCATGCTTCCGGATCTCTGCTTCTCCTCCCCCTTTTCCACCTAGCTCCCTTTTGTGTCACTTTCTCTTGTCAGGATGTAATTTCCTTGAGGGCTGGTATTTTTACCCCAGTGCTTAGCACACATAGTGCCTAACACAAATACTCTATTTAACTAGTTATCTGGTAAATTCTCTTTCACTATAGGTCAAACAAAGATTAGTTGAACAAAATGAATTCCTGCATTGGCCATATCCAAAAATTTATGCCTCATTTTGTATCCTGAGTCCACCATCTCTCTATCAAGCAGTACATAGCATAATTCATCATCAGTTCTCTGACTTCATGGTTCACCATTACATCAGTCAGAGTTCTTAAGTCTTCCAAAATCATTTATCTTTACAATATTGTTGTATGAATTGCTCTCCTAATTCTGTATCCTTTACTCTGCATCATTTTATACACTTGATGCTCTGAAACCATCCCTTTTTTAAAAAATCATTTCTTATGGTACAATAGTATCACACTACATTCCTATGCCATGATTTGTTCATTTTGAGGATTCTTTTTCAGGTGGAAGTTGGATTAGATGGCCACTGAATTCTGTTTCGGATCTAAAATTCTATGATTTTTGTGGTGGAATTGGTTGTATCATCTACCCAGTAGGAAACATCATTTCATAGGAAATTTCATCATCTTACCTTTCGGCTGTCATGTTGAATATATACAAGTGGATGACCATGATAGTAATTGTAGTTTATATAGTTACATCTGTGTAGACAATGAAGAAGTAGAGAAATTCTACAAAAATTCTTGGCTAGAATGTGGATATAAAAGGTAATGCCTGTAGTGGGATTTGTTTGTGATAATAGCAGGAAATAGTTAACTTTCCCAATCCTTCCCAAGAGGTAGTGGAAAGCAGCTCCATAGAATTTGATTAATTCTACCAAGTTGCCCCTAGAAATTTTAATTGGAAAGAAACTGGGACATTTTAGACTATAAGAAGTGTTGATGTGGACAGTTAACATAGTGTCCTGGTATCTGAAGAAAAGAGGACATCAGACTATGAAATCATCTCCAATAATGGAGAGACAAGCTCCAAGAGGCATAGTGTGTGTTCTTAATTCCTAGGCAAACTTGAATTTGAGGCAAAAGGTCAATAGGAAACATAGCACAAGGCAAGGACTTCAGAGTGGAGACACCCTGGTCTGGCACTGTATTTGAATTCTTACACATCCATGACAAGAAAATTCAGAAGTTATTACTTGGCAGTACAACTATTGGATCCTGTAACAGAGCAGCTTTTCCCTTGGAGAAAAAAAATATTTCTATCTACTAGAAATTGCAGCAAACTTTAGACAAGATGAACAGAAGCACTAGCTACACAGTGTGAGCCATCTGGAGAAGGGCAGGAGGAATGATTTGCTGAGTCTCAACTGCTAGGAATAGCAAAGAACTTCAGGACAAGGCATGACAGACAGTCACTGTTGAATGGGTGCTGGGCAGAACTACAGATGGAATAATAATGGGAGCTACCTCCTAGAGACTATGGCGAGCTTGAGAAGGTATGATATACTGGGGGACTCTAAGAGATGATATCAGCTGAGTGTTCTACTTAGTTCATGGCTATGGAATTGAAGAGATATAAATCTCTGGGAAAGGGATGCTTGTTGGCAGATATAATATCTCACATCAAAACTGATATGATGAGCTTATACGATTGAGTTTCACAATAAATTATGTATATGAGTATAAACAAACTTCTTTGAGCTTTTTGCACTATTTGCTTAAAAGGCAAGTTGATGAAAAAAATGCTAGGTAGTTTCGTGTAATGATACTTATAGATTTTTTAGAGTGAAGACAATGAAAATTGACAAATCCTCCATAATGTACCCAGGCTCCTTCATATGATGAAAGACTCTGACATAAACATTACAAATATAAGAAATGAGGGGTAGTATCATAAACTAAGGACATATATCCATGTAAGGAAATGCAGGAACTGGAGTAGAGAAGTACAGTAGAAAACATTTGGATAAGGATCAATTAAAGAAGGAAAGGAAGCAATATTGTCATGGAAGACCATTTGGAGTAGAGAAGAAAATATGAGGAGGCAAGAAATTAGATCACAAACTTCTCATGAAGGTGATGGGGAATTTCACATACCCTGACGTCTGTTGGAGTATTTGAAAAGCTGATAAATTCTTGATTTGTGAATAAAGATTTATCAGTCACAATCTTCATTTAAGAACTTCCTTCTTACAAAGGTGGCAAAAGGAGTGGGGGGAAGAAGAGATGCTAGTCCGGACCCCATTCTGACCAAGAAGGTGCAACTTTTATTGTTTACTGAAGTGGAAATTATGAGAACCTAGGGATCTATCTTAAAATTTATACTAGAGAAAGAGAAGTAAGTAAGAGGCATTGTCCGAAACATGCCATAGGTTTTGGGACAGTGGATTTCAGGGTTCACTTAAAGACAGAATGCAAGTGACCTAAAATTCAGTGAGAGATCAGCCCAAGGGGAATGAAAAGGATGAAATTCTGATGATAAAAACTCAAGTGATATGAATAAAGAAGAAAAGGAAGAACCATCTAAAGAAACTGATGCACTAGGAACTCATCTACTGAGTTAGATTTAATATTACCATGGAAAGATAATGAAAGCAAGGGCAGGTAGCAAAGTATGAATGTAAGAGAGTAATATTGACTTTGAAGGATAATGTTAGGACCCCTAAAGTTCAGAATAAGTAAGACTGAGGATGATCATGAAGGACAATTAAAGGGCTATTTTAGGTATGTTAGAAGTAATAGAAAAATCAAAGAAAATATAAAACACCTGAAGATGAAGAAAAATGAGGGAGAGAAGGCAGTACTACTCAATTTATTTTGCTTCTGTTTTCATTACCAAGGAAAATGATCTTTGAGCTGAGACAAATAGAATGAAAATTATTAATGGGGAATTAAAGCCCAAGAAAAGTGAAGAGATAGTAAGAGCATTCAGTTGCATGGGTGAATTCAGGGCTTCACTAGATATGGAAGAATTATATCCTATGATGCTGAAATAACAGGCTGAGATGCTGGTGGCTGAATAATAGTCAGTGAGCTTTGAAAAAAGAGTATAAGAAGACTGGGTAAGGGCAAAAGTCTGTTTTTTTAAGTGAAAAACTACACATCATAGTCTTGTGATTTTTAGTGAAATTCTTAGATGTATGATCAAAAGGATGATTAGTAAGCTTTTATTAAAGGGAGACAGGGAATATAAAGAGCCAGTATGACCTCATTAAACACAAGTCATGTGAGACTAACCTCAAGTGCTTTTATCAGGTTTAATATAGTATAGCCTGGGACAATGGTTCCCAAAGTGGGAGCCTTACACAAACATGTGTGATGGGCCTGGGGTTGACCTCAGGGGGTGCATGACCAATTTGATGATGAGAAAACGGGTCACATGTCACCTTCCTTTAGATCTAATTGGAGAGCTTATCTCTAATTCAACTCCATCACTGTCTTCAATGATTATCACTTACCGTTTTCCCACTCTGCCATCTTCCCCTGCTTCTGTGTCAGCTCCTATCTTTCCCCTCCCATTCCAGGCTGATCAGTCTCTCTAGGTGGTTATAACCTAAACAAGAGTTGGGTATCCACAACAGATGTGCAAATTAGTCCACTCTTAGGCTATTCTGAAACAACCTAGCTAACGCTTATTTATATACATTGTCTCATACAACAAGTGTAAACTCCCTTGAGGGCAGGGACTGTTTTGTATTTGTCTTTTCATCATCAGTACCTAGCCTAGTGCCTGGCACATAGTGGGCATTTAGTGAATGTTTAATGATGGACTCACATGACTGTGGAGGGAACTTCCAAAAATCCAAATTGATGGGACATCCAAACTATTTGGAATATTCAATTTGTAACATCCAAGCTGATGACATCATAGGACAGTTTGAATATTGAAAATTTTCGACTACTTTGTTTCAACAACATCTGCAAATTTAATTGAAGACCAAATTCATGAAACAAGTTACAGAAAAAATAAGATACGTAGAAATAAGAAGAGATAGGTGGTATAACACCAATTTTCCCCCCAAATTTCTAGACTCAAGTACTAGGAAAAAAATACAAATATTTCACTATAAAGTATTTATTTGGTAAGTGCTTCTGAAACAAACAAATAAAAGACCTCCAAAACCTTTACTTTAAAAAAAAATACACATGCCAATATTTTCTCTACCCAAAGAATTCCTAGTTATTTCCTGGCTAAAGTGCTTTAAAGAATTGTCAAACTAAAGATGTTAACACTTTTTCTTTAAAAAAAGAGACAAATATAGCAAATATCCTGTGATAAGTGGTTTTCAATAGTTATGCTACCTAGCAGATACTTCATTAAAAAGGAAACACAATCTGTCCCTTCCAGTCAAAGGTGACACTTTAAAACATTTGTATTGAGATCTTTTGTTTTTATATCACTTTCATTTCCCAATATCTTATCTCTCCCATCCAAAAGCCATCTTTTATAACAAAGAAAAAAAGGGGGAGGGGGAAGTTCAGTAAAACTAACCAAGACTTCAGATTAATCTGACAGTAGAAGAACTATTCCAATACCGGCTTCCCTTCTCTCCCCTCTATAAAGATATTTCATTCTTTATTCAACACTTACCATAAGATCGCTCCTCCAACTTGCATTCCTGTTTGCACTTTGAAAGTCCCAAGAGGAAACAGCTACTACCTTGTGTTCTAGGGGGTAAGTAATCCTGTGGCTAGCTCTTGCTACTACTGTAAGCAAGCTTCGGTGTGCTTCCCCTGAATGATCAACCAGTAAATTTGTTTACTGTTTAGCGAAGGCATTTACTAAGATCGGTAAAAGCAATTGGCACAAAAAAATTCCCCCCAAATGTTAGGGTCGACTTTCTTATAAATAAACATCATCTGCTGGCAGTGGGTTCAGAGTTAGAGTACAGTGACAAGGAGGTATACATGTAGGAAACATACATCCCAAAGCGTGACTCATAACTTCTGCTCCCAGAAGTCCTTGCTGTCTTTGTAAAATCTTCACACCCTTCCCCTAGGGTTCAGCTTTCTTCTGGGCAGCAGACTGTTTCTTTCTTGAAGAGAGAAACTAAGCAGACATTTATTAAGCAGCTACGATGGGCCAGACACTGGGCGAAGGGCTTTACAAATATAGTCTCATTTGATTCTCACAACAGCTCTCAGAAGTAGGTGCTTTATTATCTCCATTTCACAGTTGAAGCAGACGTTAAGCGACTTGCCCAGGATCACACAGTTAGTAAGCATCTGAGGCTAGATTCAAATTCAAAACTTCCTGACTCCAAGCCCAGCAGTCTATCCATTGTGCCACCTAAGTGCTTCTTTGAGTTCATTTCTCTCCATCATACAGGGTCTTAGCCTATGTATCTGCTTCCTTTCTGGAGTAACTGTCTCCCCACATCTTTGTTTATTCTTGGTGTGACATTTTGCTCCCAGCTGGATGCATTTTCTCTTCCTGATCCAATGGTTCCAGTGGCATGACTAATCTTGTTTTGGATTGTGTTTGTCCTTTGTTGCCGAAGATGACCATGCCATCAGAGAAATAATGGCATGACTTGCACTTGACTTTGTTTTGAGTGAGGGAGGGATGTGCAGGTCACCAGCCTCACTTCTCCTCCAGAGTCATCTGAATCCAGTGACCAGATATTCATCAGGATGACTGGAGATGACCCAGGATGAGGCAGTTGGGGTTGTGACTTGCCCAAGGTCACACAGCTCATGAGTGTCAAGTGTCTGAGATGAGATTTGAACTCAGGTCCTCCCGGCTCCTGCACTGGTGCTCTATCCACTGTACCAACTAGCTGCCCCTGGCATGATTAATGAAGAAAGGGGAAAGAGCAATGGGTTCCTTTCCCTTTTCCCCTTGCTACCCTTTGATACAGACAAATGGACTTTCTTTCATAAAAAGCTACTTTCAAGACTGGCATCCTTAACTCTGGAACTGGCACTACTGAAATTTGTCCAGCTATTTATAGAACCCAAAAGCATATCTAGCTTATTTGGTCCGAATCAAAGATGTTTATACCTTATAAAGGGATTATAAGGCAGAGTTAACATCTTGTTAACATTTTTAAAATAACCATATACGAGTATATCAACAGATGACGTCAAATAATTTGGGACTGTGGGAGTCACTTCGTACCTTCTTTGTACTCCTGTTTCTTCTTTGGGGCTTAGCTTGGTAATTGTCAGTTTTGATTTTTTTGTTGTTATCTTTTCCATTTTCATTGTTGTAGTCATTATTCTGCCTTCCATGTTTTGCTTACTTCATTTCGCATCAGTTTGGCTATCTTCCCATGCCTCCTTATATTAAAAAAAACCTTAAAATTATAAACAAACATGAACATTTCAACAAAGAAGAGAAAAGAGCACTGTATGTGAAATGGTGAACTTTACAGCTGGTAGTTTTTTAATGTGCAAGTTATTCCCTTTTCCTCTAACTTGTTTATAATTCTGACCTTTTTACATATAGGTCATGTATCCATTTGGAGTTTATTGTACATATCATACAATATTTTGGTCTAAATCTATTTTTTTTGTAGACAGCTTCAGTTTTTCCAGAAGCCCAGAAGAATTAATGTGTATGCTTCACATTAAGTATCTCTTATGTGGAATAGTAATACTCCATTGAATTCCATCATACCCATACAACCTATTTAGCATTCTCCAAATTGGTGAGGATTTCCTTCTTCCCATTTCTTTACTATTACTATAAAAATCATTGTTATGAATATTTTGGTATATATTGAACCCCTCTTTCTGTCTTTGACTTGCCTGGGATAAATCTATCAATAGTATCTCTGCATCAACGGATATTTACTGTTATAACATAATTTCAAATTGCTTTCCAACATGGTTGGAACAATATACAGCTCAATAAACAAATGTATTGGTGTTCTTGTTTTTCTGCTATCCTTCCAACATTGACTATTACAAATCTTTGCCAAATCCCTACATGTAAGGTGATATTTCAGAGTTGTTTTGAGGGGCATTTCTCATTATTAATGATTTGGAATGGCTTTTGATGTTATATGTTTGTGTTAGTATCTTGCATCTTGCAGACAAAAATAATATTTTAATATATAAGATGTTGCTTTTCTAAAAGAAACTCATGTTATGGAGAGAGAATTTTGAAAATGGATGTTTGGAATGCATGCATAATAATGCTATTGGGGAGGAGGAGTCTGAAAACTAGGAAAATGTATTATCTATAAAATTCATATCTGGACACCTAAATTTGAAAATAGAATTCTCTAACCTATTTCAAAATCTTCCAAAAGAAGAGTTTCAAAGGATTTTCAACCCATTTGTTAAAAATGAAAATGCAGTAACTTCATGAATTAGTTTGCAAGAATAGCTGGTTTACCTTAAGGAAGAGGAAAACTTAGGCACTAAATTTTAACAAAAACTTTTGCATCAATTAGTAGAGGGGATTGAAAAATGAGTATCATGAATGAATTAAAAAGTATTTATTAAGTGTGTCAAGCACTGTACTAAGTGGGATACAAATACAAAAGCAAAGCCACTCCCTACCCTCAAGGAGTTCATATTCTAATACGAATATTAGAACACAGATAGGATGACAAGGAAGAGGTATTTTGGTTTCAAAAGTTACACTGATAGTGAGTATAGCCATAGAAGACCAAATTAACACTTTTCTGTGGATTCAGAAATGGAAAAGTGTGGGATGAGGGCTGGAGGGTGTACTTAGAAGCAAGGTGGCTTATATAAAGGTGGTCAAAGAGTAAAGAATGGCTAGAAGGCAAATTGGGCCTACATGCAGTGAGATGACAGAGGCAACCTTCAATAATTAGGAATCAGGGGTTCTAGGGATGGAGTTTCAGGGGAGAAAGGCTCAAGTCTTCCAGGGCACGACTAACAAGGAGAAGGCAGTCAGAAGAATGATTTAGTAAGTGTAGCCAACACTACAATTCTTCCATTTGGAACTATGTGTCTTGTGATGTATCTTTTTCATCTATGACAGCCATTAAGACTAAATATCCAAACAAATCTTAGAAGCATGTTCATGCATGTGCTTTATAAATGAGTGAATAAATGAAGAATGAATGAATGAATTATGGGGCATCCCAAAAGTCTTAAAGCAATATTAAGCTATTAAATAGCTATTTGGGTTTAATATTGCATTAAGACTTTTGGTACACCTGTATTCCTATATTTCGGAGGGTTTGCTCAAAATTTTTTAAATGATGGGGTGCACAATTGAGTTTGGAGACCACTAGTTTAGACTTCAGAGATTAAAATCACTAGGTATAGAGAGTATTCATTTTAGGATTGGACATTGTCTTAGAACCACCCAAAGCCCTTGGATCAGAAAATTTGATTCAAAGAAAAGATTAAGCCTCAGGGTATTAGCTAATAGGGTAAAACCTTCCTCTTAAACAGTTTGGTGTCACAGGTGAACTGGCTGCCTGAGCTTCCTTTTTCCTGGAAAAAAAAGATGGCATTCCCAATAAAAGTTTAATGTAATAATTCACCAGGTCCCGAGAGCAGCCTCTTGCTAAACCATCAAGTTTTCCTCTTACCATGGCTTATTACCAGGCCCCCTGGTGACATCCGTGGT
This sequence comes from Bettongia penicillata ogilbyi, assembly GCA_023548195.1. Lineage (NCBI taxonomy): Eukaryota > Metazoa > Chordata > Mammalia > Diprotodontia > Potoroidae > Bettongia > Bettongia penicillata. Next base: position 3,958,628 of record JAJHZJ010000372.1, on the reverse strand, counting down.
TATAATTTCTTCTCTTTGTCATTCCCACTTTGGAAGGAATTTGCAAGCTTTCTTATTAGACTTCCCCTGTTTTTATTGTATATGTTATAAACATATACATGTCTATACATGTACATGTATGTTTGTTCAGATATAAGCAGTATATATTCCCTTGAAAAAGCTTACAGCATCCAAAAAATCATACAACAAAAACCATAGGGCTTCCAGGGAAAATAGGATGGGGGGGCTACAACCCTCAAAAACTTCATCAGTGACACATTTCTAAAAAAGGTACCTGATAAAAATGGTAGCACTTTTATACGTGTTAAATCGTTAAGAAATATATGGGTATTACAATAAATAGTGACTGAGTTCTTGGCTGCCCCTGTGGCCCACCTATACCACAGGCTCTGTCCTAGCAAACTGGGCAGGCCACAACTCCAGGCCAGAAGGTCCAGGCTGAGTGAAGGGAGTGGAGGTAGGGGTATGGGTAGAGGGGACCTTCCTAGTTTCTCCTGCACCATTAGATATGCAATAAATATGGCACTTTACCATGACAAAAATTTGAAGTTTGTGCAAGTGACTGTCAGAAGGGTTGCAGCTTGTGAGTTATTGAGAAACAGCACATTTTTCAGAATTCTTGAAATTCTGCAGAAATTGGAGTAATGCTCAAAATGTACCCTAAGTGCATAAATTGGGTTGGAGCAAATTCAAGTTTTTGGAACAGGTGTTAGAGTAGAATTGACTTGTGTATATATATATATGCATGTATGTGAACATACGTATGCATATGTATATGTGTATATATATGTATATATACATAACCTGATGATCAACACTTCTTTGTGATACTTCCAACTCCTGTGAATTCTGTGATCACAAATCTGTTATCTCTCCTGGTCTGGATGTTATGTACACACACACACACACACACACACACACACACACACATTGCAGATTAGATAGATTTGAATTATAAAAAATTTGAGTTCAAATCCTACCTCAAAACTGTGTGACTTCCTGGGCAAGTAACATAAATTCTCAATATTTTAAACTGTAAAATGTCAAATCTTTGACATACTTGCCATTTCTTATAGTACAGTAATTTCATGTACCACAATTTGTTTAACTACTCTTCCAAATGATGAGGATCTACTTTGTTTCCCACTATTCCTTAGTATTGCTAGATCAAAGGATGTGTGTTCGTCCTTCATTGCCTAAGAAGACCATGCCATCAGAGAAATAATGACATGACTTATACTTAACTTTGTTTTGAGTGAGGGAGGGCTGTGACCAGATATTCATCAAGATGACTGAAGATGATCCAGGATGAGACAGTTGGGGTTAAGTGACTTGCCCAAGGTCACATAGCTCGTGAGTGTCAAGTGTCTGAGGTGAGATTTGAACTCAGGTCCTCCTGACTCCTGCACTGGTGCTCTATCTACACCTAGCTGCCCCAAGATCAAAGGGTATGCACAGTCTTATAGCCCTTTTCAGTTCTAAATTCTCTTCCTACAGTCCCTCCCCCACCCACTAAGGCAAGCAATGTGATGTCAATTACATGTGTAAAGTCATCCATTAACATATTTCTATATTATCCCTCTTGCAAAAAAAAAAAAAGAAAAGTGAAAAAAATGCTTCTATCTGCAGACTCTATCAGTTCTCTCTATGGAGGTGGATAGCACTTTTCATCATGAAAAGTGGCACTTTGGCACTGTCTTGGATCACTGCATTGATTGGCTAAGTTTTTCACAGCTGACCATCATATTACAATATTTTTGTAACTGTGTACAATGTTTTTCTGGTTCTGCTTACTTCACTTTATATTACTGTGTATTAGCCTTCCCAAGTTTTTCTAAAATCATGTCATTTTTTTATAGCACAGTAATACTCCATCACAATCTTAAACCACAATTCATTCAGCCGTTCCCCAAATCTCTTCAGTTTCCAATTCTTTTCCACCACAAAAAGAGCTGCTATATTTTTTTTTTATGCACTGCACGTAAGTCCTTTTCCTTTTCCTTTGATTTCTGGGATACAGATCTAGTTGTGATATTGCTGAGTCAAAGGCACACTAGTGGTCCCTTCCCTACTAGAAATATATTTTGGCTATAGGAAAAGAGATGATCACTGGGTGGGATCCTTTAACAATAAAGGTAAACTCCTTAAAAGCAATTTAAAGCCAATACTTCTCTCCCTCATGACAGAATACTTGGAAGAGCGGGAGAATGAGAAAGAAGCAAGGCAACAAAATTCAAACTTAAAACCTCAATTGATCTATAATTTCATTGGCTTGAGTGTTCCTTCCAATTTTGTGAAGAGCAAAATGATTTTTTATTCTAATTGTTTATATCTTTCAGTAAATTCTTTATAGAAAATCAACCATAGTGGAACCCTTCCTCTGGTTTTCTGAATGTTTCATAGCTACTAGTACTGGTGCAGCACGTGGGATGTCCATCAAGTAATCCCAGTTCTTGATACAAAATTGACTTATATTGTTACATTTTTGTAATTAAAATCATTTTCTGATGTCTTTTTAAAATAAACACATTGAGTGTATTTTGGCTTTTTTTTTAAATTAAGAAATTATCTTGAACATTGCCATAACGAATGAACTATGTGTTCTTCTCTTTGGTTGATGCCTTTTTTCCCTTCGCAGTCATTTCCTAATGCCTTGTAGGTTGAACCCTCCTTTGTAATTAAGAAAAACAAGCAAAAAAACAGATGAGAAAGAGATGTCTGAATGTACAAGATTCTGTTCTAGTCATCCCAGCCTCTCTGCTTTGGGTAGGACAGGACAGTACATTATCTACTCTCTGCAATCTTCACTGGCTTGTCAGTTATTCAGAGTCCAACATCTTTTTAATGGCTTGTTTTCATTTATACAGTTAATATAGTTATTATGTATACATTGTTCTTTTGGTTCTGTTTATTTTTACTTTCAATTAATTGGGTTGGACAAATTTAACCATGCTTCTACAAATTCTTCATATTCCTAATTTTCACTAAGTAATAATAATAATAATGATAAATATTCCATTCCATTCATATACACCTGCTCTTCCAGTCACTTCCCCTGCCCCAAAAAAAGACTGGTCACCCAACTTTACTTTCCAGGTTTTTTTTTTTAATCACAAGGAATGATGCTAGGAATATTTTAGTTTATACTGAACCTTTGTTTTAGTCTTTGACTAACCTGTGGAGGTATATGCTTCTATGATTTAAAAAAAAATAAAACATGCAACAATTCTAGATCAGGTGAGAAAGTTAGTTTATTTTCAGAGCATTCACACATAACAATGAGCAGAACTCATACTACAATTAGTTGATTTACATTAAAACTGTTTTCTTGTAGATGTTTTCACACCAGACAAGAAAGTCAGCAATAACAGAAAAAATCCCAGTATATTTTAAATTTCATTAGATGTTAACATTACTGATAATCTCCTTAAAAATATAACTAATAATCCAAAATATCAGCAAAGATTTTCATTAATCCCAGGTTTTAAAAAAACCCCAATTTCCAAATTAACAAGCTTGCTTGTAGCATCTGGAATAAAACTATAAAAATGGCCAGTTTTGACTTCTGATGCTTAAGGATCAAATACGATTTTATGAATTATAAAACACCACCTAATCCTAAGGAAGAAAATTTCTTTGGCCTATATTTAGTGACAAATGAAAATTCAATCAGCTGGTTTGGTAGAGCCAGTATTTCTCTGCTAGGAATATGTAAGAAACAACAGTACCCTATTTAACTAAGCTAAAACCATATTAGCTTTTTGCTTTAATTATCAAATTATATGGATATAGAAATCAAATTTTCACTAGGACAAACTTGTTTTTTCAATATACATACAGGCAAAACAAAGTGAAGAGTAGTATTTTAAACAATGAAGTTTTTACTCTTTAAGGCCAAATGGTCTACATATGGAACAAGAACTCCAATCCTACTACAGTCTGGAGTTCATCTGAGTCATCAACCTTTCCAGCTTGATTGCTAGAGCCATGTTACCTTTAATCTTCAACTTCCCTGACATGAATGCCATTGTTGGCTTTAGTTTTCCTAAAACAGGAAAGAACAAAAAAAATCAAGTGAAAAAATGGACTGTGCATATGTTTACTAGAGCTACAATATTCATTAGTGAAATAATCTGCTACACTTCTATATAGCCTTCTCTTTACAGGCAGGTGCAGAGATGTTATCCTTCTTAGTAATTCACTTTATAACAGCAGAGTGGAAAATTCCCTACTCCTAAGACCAGAAGGAAAGTTAACTAAGGTTTATATAAAAGCTAAGTGGAAACAAAAACTAGAGGAGAAAAAGGTCTACTCTGCATTTAAATAATCAAAACCTTAACACTAAAGTAAACACATTAAAGTCATTAAAATAAGTGATGATAATAAATGAGGAATCAAATATATCACAAATAGTTTTAAACTTCAAAATGAGATCAAATGAATGTACTATTAGTAAAAATGAAATGTTATTTTGGGGGTTAAAGGCATTCAAGAAAGGATATTGTGAACAGGGAATCTCAAGCAGATTCCTTTGATTAGACTGGAGAGTACATAAAGGACAGCCTAGTTCAGTTCAGTAAGCCTAGAAAGGAGTTAACCACAAGCTAGATTTCTGAAGGGCTTTAAAAGCCACAAAAGTTGTCTATATTTTATCCTATAGACAAGAGGAAGCCACTGGGGCATTCTGAGCTGTGACATATTCCTGTACGTAAAAAATACAAATACTATTACCAAAGAGATTATTGTTTAAATACCACCACCACCAAAATAACCAACTATATTTCTCAAATACTAACACAAAACTGCCCTTCTTCCATATCAACTTCTATTGAAGATCTGGACACAAGAAACAAAATAGTAGCTAGCCATACTAAATTATAATGTGCAAACTATCCAATTTGCACTAACATAAAAGATGAGATTAATAATGATTTTAACTACAATTATCAGAGACAAAGGAAAATGATCTACTAAACAACTATAATCTCATTTTTTTTTTCCTGTGCTAAGGAGAAGACCTATTTTTGTTAATCAAAACTTCATCATTCCAATCTGACTTTTCTCAATAGCTTATTTATATTAATGTTTTGGGGTTTGCAACTAAATATTAAGAACTTTTTTCAAGTACCTTGCAAAACAATTAAAATTTTAAGGATCTGACTTAAGAAATATGATTATTAAATATACTAAACTTGTAAATCAGAATATGAATTATAAAAGGAATTCTGCCTTTATATAAAGATTCAGAGTTCCTTTAAATCAGAGGTTCTTATTTTGAGGACTGTTAATTTGTTTTTAAAATATTTTGATATGTATATTTCAATATAATTGGTTTCCTTTATAATCACATGAATTTTATTTTACATATTTATTAAAAACATTCTTCTGAGGAAGGGTCCATAGGCTTCATCAGATTTGCTGAAGGGATCCCTGCCCCCTGAAAAGGTTAAGAACACCTCCTTTAAATAACATTAATATATTCAAAATTTTGGATTAAAGAGTCTAGTTCAAGTATAAGCTCTGTCTCCTACTAAATATAGGACTGGGGGCAAGTTAGAACCTCTTTGAGGATGTTTCTTTATCTAGAAAATGGAAGTAATATTTTTTTAAAATTTTGGTTAAAAAATGAAAATGGAGATAATTTTTTTTACTACAATTCAGAGGGTTATTGTGAGGAAAATGCTTTGTAAACTGCAAAGTGCTAGACCAGGAGGTCGTAACTCTTTGACAGCTGAATCCCATTCTCAGAAGAATGCTTTTAAATCAATAAAACAGACAGGACTACAAAGGAAGCTAATTATCTTGAAATACAGTTATTAAAATATTTTAAAAATAAGTTCACAGATCCCAGGATAAGAACCCCTACATGAAGTACTATTAACTATTTTACAGTGGATAAAGAGGAAATAAAGTCAAGTGGTTCAGGGATAGAGCACTGGGAATGGGGTCAGAAACACCTGAATTCAAATGCAGCCTCAGACACTTACTAGTTGAGTGACTCCTGGGCAAATCACCTAACCTCTGTTTGTTTAATCAACTGGACAAGGAAATAGCAAACCACTCTGTATCTTTGTCAAGAAAACCCTCTAGGCATGCTATGATCCACGGGGTCACGAGGAATCAGGGATGACAACAACAAACAGAGGAAATAAAGGGGAGAAGGAAATTTGGAAGACTATGCCTTAGCAACCAAAAATTAAACATCTACAGAAATAAAGATAATGCAACTCTAAAGTTGTAATGAATTTTCAACGGGAAAATGAATCAATGTATAAAATACTTGCTTTTAAAGGAAGATATCTAGTCTATAAAATGAGCTGGTTTTAAAAACAATTCAAAGTACTATGAATAAATATACAGTAATAACATTCACTTTATCCAAATTTCTATTCCATTAAAAAGTTTAAGGTTGCCTCCATTTTGTCTTAGATGATTTTGCTAATCAAAAATTCACCAAAATTTGTCTTTAAAGAATTTTTTTGAAAAATAGCACTTACGAGGTCATTTTACTTTATCTTGGAATGCCCTCTACTGACCAAAAGAGGCAATTCTACCTGATAGAGTATTTGGTCATTTTCATTATGCAACACTGATTAAATACCTACCAAATTATTTACCATACAATTATTAAATGTCTACTATGTGCCAAGACACTGTGCTAGGCAAAGATGACGAAAGGACAAACACAACCAACCCATGCCTTCAAGGAGCTTACCTTTTCCAGGGAGGAAACAATTGATAGATGTCAATACAAAATATATACTAAGTACCCAGGTCATAGAATGTGGTAATAGGTAATGTTTTCTTACCTCAAAATCCTATACCCACATAAATAAAGGGAAGGAGAGATGTAAGAGGGGAGAGAGAATGGGAAAAAAGAGAAGGAATCTTAATTCTATGGTAAAATTCTTAATTTGTCTGCAACTTGGGCTGTATTCAATACTTACTTGTCAGTCTAAGAGAGCACATTTAAAAGAGATATAAATATAAAAATGGGTCCCCCATTACAAATTGATAAAAAACTATCATCATATTTACAAAGTATGCTGTTTATTCAGTTCACAAGTAAGAGCACATACTAACATAAGTAAGATGAAAGGAATGCTTCTTGATTAGAAGTAGTCAAGAAACTTATACTTTCAACATTCATAAATTACTAAAAATAACTTATTTATAGGATTTTAGCTAACTTGAAAAAATTCATAATCAAGAGCATGCTAAAAAAAATCATAGAAATCTCAATTTTAGGAAAATTTAAGTTTTTTAAAAGATTAGAAAAATCACATACATTGGATCAAATATGTTTATAGGTTACAACTGAAAAAGAAATGCTTATATGATCAAAATCAGAAATTTGTAGCTTTGGTTCAAAATCAAAACTTATAAAATAGAGAAGAGATATTATATGATCTTAAAATTATAAAGATACAAACAGAATAAAGTTTCTGGGTATAATAAGTAATTCTGTAGAATTTATTTACTCCTAAAACTACCCTTTCTCCTAACTTCTCTATTTCTATCAAGAATACCATTCTCTAGTCACTGAGGTTCAAAACACTGGAGTCATCCTTGACTCTTCATTCTCACCCCCCTCTCATATTTAATCACTTGCTAGGTCTTGTTTCTACTGCTCCCTCCATAAAGATCTCTCACCATCATCTTTATCTCTCCATTTACATCATCACAACCACCTTAGTTCAAGTCCTTGTTATCTTTTACTATGGGCCATTATACCAGCCTCTTCATTGGTCTCCCTGGCGCAAGTCTTTCTTCTCTCTAAATCCATCCTCCAAAAGCTGCTAAAATGATATTCCTAAAGCCCAAATGGTTTGACTATGTTGTTCCTCTGGTTCCCTACTGCCTCTACGACAAATTTTACCAACCCTCAGACCTAGCCAAACTGATCACATGTATTGTTCCTTAGACAGGGCAACCCATTCACCACCTCTGCATTTTTGCACAAGTGAGAACCTTTGCAGGAATGCTTCCCCTCATCATTTCCATCTCTTATGCTGTGCTACTTCCCACAAGAAATCTTTCCTGACTCCCTCAATTGAGAGTGATATCTTCAATTCTAAAAATTATTTTGAACTTATTTTGTATGGCTCTAGAATGGATCCTAGATTAAATCACCTCCTAAGGAACTTTTCTGTTGGTTCCAGATATAAATGCGGAGATTAGCAGAAAGAGCTCAGGAGTTCCAAAGAAAGACGGCATTGGGGTGTTTTTTTATCATGGAAGTGGCCATATCTGAATGTTCCCCCAAGAAATTACTTTTTTTCCATAAACAATTCTGAGCTAAGCTCAACATTTTTGTAGATCACATGACTGTTGAAAATAGGTAATTTCCAAATGTCTACTGGGAATGAATCAAGTGAAAGAATTCTTTTAAAGACTTAAGAATTCATGGTCTCTAGTGCTCTGTTCTGCAGAATAATTGCTTGCTAGTAACACAAAGAAAGTTAATTTCCAACTGACTCTTGTGTTCAGTACTATAAGGAAAATGGCTATAACAGAGGCAGCAGTAAGTACAGGAACAGGGAAATGTAGGGACGATTCAGCAACTACTCTGCAATGTAAGTAGTTACTCAAGAGTCATGAAAACTCCCTAGATTTAAAAAGTTTTTAAGGGATTATAAGGAAGATATTAAGCATATATCTTAAGGTAAGATTATATTCATATTGGCTTAAAACACACACCCCCTCACCCCCCCCCACACACTCCCCCACACACGATGAACTTATCTGGGAACTCACCCGAAAACATTTTCACGAAATCGCTAGTGGTCATGGTCATGACCACATCTACCGGCTCACTAGGCTGTCCATATCCAGCATTCCCACCATTGTTTTTAAGATCAAGGTACCAAGTTCCACCATCTTCACCTATGCACAACATAAAGTCATAAAAATTATGTTTTCATCCAACTTGACAATGGACTAAAAAGATGAACATATACAGGAATTTAATACTTTAGAATATAGCTACATAAATTGGCTTTTTCTTAACGCTACATATCAATGACATATTATTCTGCTCTGGAAGACTGAAAGTTACCCAGAATTGGCTTGTACTTTATAATTCAGTAGTCTGCTTTATATTTCCTAATTCTTAATGACACAACCTTGCTTAGAAATAGCAGGTTAAAGCATAAGCAGTTAAGGCTTCCTTTGAAAAATGAAGACATGTCAGGTGGGGTTTAAAAGTACCAGGCAATCCAACCATAATTAACTACCAATGAGATGGCTACTTTTCTTTACTTTCTTCCACTTATAATAGTAGGTGTTCAATAATTATTTGCTAAATTGAATTCAAGGCAAAAGTTAATAGAATTCATCCTTACCAGAGAGTTCAAACAGATAAACTGCCTGAGTAGCTTTCACAATATCTTCACTGACAGCTGTCTTAAGAATTTTAAATGTTTCGTCAACTGCTCCAGCAGCAAATTTCGGTTGTTGTAGATACTGTTTCCAATCTTTTGCTGGTGGAGCTGCATCTGTTATAGAAAGGTGGTAATGTATGCACTTGAAATCTCAGCAACACAAAGTCAAAAACATTAAGTATCAGTTAACAGCAAACATTGTACATATGATGTAAACCTATGTATACAGTTTGACCGAAGCCTGTGACCTAAAGTGCATTACTTAGCCCACCTAATGGGCACTAGAAGAGTAATAAAATGATAACATCTAATAACTTTACATACCCCCAGATTGTTCCATTTGAAGACATCAGCCACTCAGAGAATGATTAGAAATAGTTCTGAGATGCTTTTGTTTAATAGGTTCCCTATGATATCACCACCACCTATCAACTGGAGGAAACAACAAAATGCTTAAATTCAGTTTAATAATTCAACTCAACATTTATTAAGTGCCCAACTATGTTCTGGGAGATGCAAAGTTGAGATAAGATATAACTCCCCCACCCACTCCCACCCCACACTGAGAGGTAGCAAAGCATAGTGAATAGAGGACTGGCCTTGGAGTCTGGAAGAACTGGGTTCAAGTCCTGCCTCTGATATACACTAGTTGTGTTGACAACCTCTCAGGTGGCCCCAGGCAACTCTCTAAGGCTAAGAAGTTGCAGAGGAGTTACCCATCTACATCAGTGGAAAGGATTTCCACACTGGGAGTTCCCTACACTGATGCAATGAATTACAGGTCTCCACCAAAAACAAAAATAAAATTTACCCACTGGCAGTAAAGCAAGAACAAGTCTTGCGAAAGGGGGCTCCCCTTCATGGGTTGCAGGAAAAGGGGCAGGAGGATGGAAAGCTCTAAAATCAACACAGCCTCAATGTAGGAATACCAAACACTTCGGTGAGTAATAATTATAATTATAGCTGACACTTACAAAGCACTTTAAGGTTTATGATGCATTTATACTATCTCATTTGATTCTTACAACAACCCTGTGAGATAAATGCTATGAAAATTACCATTTTAAAGATGAGGAAAGTGAGTCTCAGAGAGGTTAAGTCAGAGGATCAGATTTAGAGCTGAAAGGGCCCTTAGTGACCACCTAGGCCAACCCCACTTCACATTACAGATGAGGATCTGGGGCCTTGCCCAAGCGCACAGAGCCAGCAAGTGTCTGAGCAGGATTTGAACCCAAGTCTTGCTGACTCCAAGTCCTGCTCTCTATCCACTACACCACACTCTGCCTCTCAATTGTGTGTATACTGGATATCCTACAATTTCTGATGGCAAAAGCACTCATTACCTGAACGTTTACCCGGAAACTGGTTACTTGAAAGAACTTTCTCCTTCTGAATACCAGATGTCCAAGTTCTAACTAGGGAAGAAATCAGGAAAAACTAATATACTGGAAACTTGTTATAACTTCACTAAAGAGGAGAACTTAGCAGGGGGCATGGGGTCCTTCTAAGATCTATTTAGGTTTCTTTTTTAAATAAGTTACAATTAAACCTCATTATCAGGCTACTTTATCTAACCCGTCCCATGGCACTGACCTTGAGGCTCAGTCTCTGATGTTACCCAATTCTTCTCCAAAATAAAGCAGCATTTAAAGAATCAATAATAGGAAGAAAAACCAAAGCTAAGTGTGACACTAGGAAGAGCCCTGTGTGCACCCCCTCATGTGGTCAGTGTGCGTGTTCTCTCCTGTGGTCGTCTGCACATGTGTTGTATCCTCCTACTAGACTGCAAGCTCCAAGACCAGGGACCTCATATCTCATCTCAACTTCGCATCTCCCCCAGAGCCTAGCACGTGCTCTGCACACAGTAGGCATTTAATAAATACTGAGTTGAATTGAACTGAATTTTCCAATCAATTTTTTAAAAATTGGCTGCAAGGATAATAATAAGGGTCTCTGGCTTTTTTCTGTCTGCAGCCGGTAGGAGGAAAATAAAACCCTTCTTTGTCTGTGGGTTAGTGGGGGGGAGGAGGTTATTTAAAGGACCCTAATTATTTATCCTGTACTTTAACTTATCAAGAGCTTTCGCAGCAGAAGCAAGTGTCACTTTGTGAGGGCAATTATTTTATTTTAGACTACATTTACATATTCTTATCATTACAAACCTATAGAAAATAAAATCATCATCTTACCTTGTTGTTTTTCCACTTCCTTGTTAACAATTTCAGGGTATTCATCCACAAAAAAATCTGGCAATAAAGGGTGGCCTAAAAAGGGTAATACAAAACCAAACAGGTAAAGAAATGAAAACAACTCCATAAAATTTGAAGACATTGATCTTATATTCCTAGAGGAGCTTATTCATTCTTGGATAGTAGACATGATTAGAAAATATGATGATAAACTAATTCCCCAATAAGATGCCAATAACAAATATTGCTTAATGCATTATTTTGTTTCCTAGAAGTATTCACCATTTAGCACAGAGCCTGGCACAGAGTAGGTGCTTAATAAATGCCTGTTGATTGACCAACTAAATGCTAAATAACTTTACAGGGAACTTTTCAATGACCACAAAATCTTAAGATCCAACTGATTAAAGGCACAGTGCCTCTTATCTAAAGGTGCTAGCCAAGGGGTAGAATTCTTAAGCAAGGCATGAGAATGGAGGAGATAGATTAAGCAGAGAGGTCTTCGCAGGGATATGTAGATCACATGAGGTAGTGGGCCATCATTCTGCCTGACACAACAATATTGTTCTTCCCCAACAGTAAGGTATAAGAGAGATTTTCAGAAAGGTTTCATAGCCCTAAAAGAGTCAAAAAAAGCAGGTGTTCCAATACAAGATCCTTAAACAGAATCTCTGTTTTAAAAATCTGAGACCAATTTGAAAAACTAGCTTTTATTTTTTATTTTGGATAATTTGAATTCTGATGCTTAGCTTGGAGAAGGGACAAATGAGGAGGGACAGGACAGCTATCTTCCCATATCTGAAGGGCGGTTATGTGGACGAATTAGATTTGTTCTGTTTGGACCCAGAGGGTTGACTTGGAAAAATACATGGAAATTGCAAAACAGCAAATTTAAACCTGTTAGAAATAAACCTTTCTAATAACCACAGCCATTAAAAAAATGAAATGGCCTGTCTTGGAAGATGGTGGGTTCCTCCTTCCTGGAGATCTTCAAACAGACAGTGGATAATTATTTGTTGGTTATACTATAACAGGGATTTCTTCTGATCATGTGGTGGGCTAGGTGACTACCAGGGCTCTTCTAACTCTAAAATTCAGAATTTTAGAGTTGGAAAAGGCCTTGCTAGTTATCAGTCTACCATATGATCAAATTTTATACACACACACACACACACACACACACACACACACACACACACACACACACATATATACACACACATATACACACATACACGGAAATATAAACTGACTTTTAGTAATGTATATGGTAATATAATCTGGCTTTTAAAGCACTACAGATAGTATTCTCATCATCTCTTTAAAAAAACAAACTTTACCTGGTTTAACTGCATAGATATCAAAATTTTTAATTCCTTCTTCCTTTAACAGATTTTCATCAATAATAAAATTGCCAGTGAAACTTTTGGGTTTACTGAATATGGAATATGCAGCATCGGCAATGATGTCGGCTTTTCTGCATTGGCTTTCAACACCAGATCCTCCTAGCATATCCATAGCAGCAGTATGTATGGCTACAAGGCAGAAAAACACACCATACAAAATTAAGTTGCACAAACAGTAAGAACTGGCCCATGTTCCCTCTCTGATTGTAAATTCCAGTTAAAAAAAAAAAGACAAAATTGTGTTACACAGTGATGTTTGATTGTGCACACAATTCCATATTTTTGTATTTTACTATTTGCTAATATCAGGGAAGGATATATGCTTTTACTTTAGTAATTTACAGCTAGAATAGTAATAAGCTATACTTCTTTGAAAACATTTTACAAATAAGACTTTGAACTACTTTAGATGGTACCTTTCTCCATAGCACCCCACCCCTCTTCTTTCTTACCTTCAGTATCCAATCCTGGTCTCCATCCTAATTAAAACCCAAAGGGTTTTATTCAGTGCCATTTTAAAAATTAAGTTGAGATATTCCCTAAAAGGGCTGACTGAAAAGGACACTTCAATATTTATGTCCAGAATTCCATTCTGAATGTGAAAGATGGAGCAGAAGAGAACAGGACTGTCACTTTTCATGAAAAGAGAACAGATCAATGCTCTCAAATTTTCCTTTTTATAGTAATTATTCAATTAGTATTGTACAGGAAATAGAAGTAACAACTAACATTTATAACATGCTTTAAGGTTTGCAAATTCTATACAAACATTATGCTGAATCCTTACAGCATCCCTCAAGGGAAATTAAGGTTTAGAAAGATTAAGTACTTTCTGCCAAGATGGTTGTCTAAATGGGAGGTGGGTAGGTCTCCCAGCTCCCAGAAACTTACTTCAGCAAAACGCTGAAGTTCATAATAAGACTAAAAGTGGTCAAGAAATACAATGATAAACTATGATGACATCCTCTACATCAGAACTACACAAAAAGTCATCCAAAAACAAAAGTAAAGGAAGACCCCTCCAACAGAGTGCTAGTGCAACCAGTGACAATGTATGCAGCTTGTAAGGTTTTGGGGTGGAAGACAGCAAGATGGAAGGCTCTCCTGAGAAACCTACAGACTGGTAGGAAAGCATCAGAACGGGGATCCTGGAAGTCCCAGGGAGGTGCAGCTCACAGGGTGGTGGTATAGTAACCTTATCACTCAGCCTGTGACAATCCAGGCCCAGAGAATCTGAGGTCCCTAACACAACTTTCATGAGATGCTACAGAAATTCCTGAAGTTCCAGTGCTTTGAACCTCAAAGACCTGGGAGGGAAGGACAATCTGAGGAGGTAGAGGTTGGAGGACTCAGGATAAGCTCAGCAGGACTGACCATCCCATCTACAAGCATAGCAGAGAGCAGAACCCCAATTCAAGAATTAAAACTGAAGAGATGAACCAAAGAAAACCCTAACCACCATCAAAATTACTGTAAGCCTAACTGCAAACGAACTACATGTAAAGACTCTGGGGAAAAGAAAAAGGAACATCTATAAGGACTGCATGAACACATAAATGGAATAAAGAAAGAGATTAAAAAAATAACTTAGAAAAAAAGGCAGAGAGATAAATTTTAGAATCTTTGAACTCCCTGAAAAGCATATATATTCTTTAAAAGGCGCAGATGCACTTATTTCAAGAAATCACAAATGAAAATTGCCCAGATCTACAAACACACTTTGTTTTACTGCCCTCTTATTGACACATTAACAAATTTCTTACAGAAAAGAAGTTAGTCTATAGAATTTATCAAGTGGTGTTTTTTTAAAAAAGCAAATAGCGTGAAATGGAGATCACAAAATCCTCTTTGTGGTTTGCAATACACACACACACACACACACACACGAAAATGCTCTTTTTGTTGGAGGGGGTTAAATTCAGACGAAGAAAAAGAAACAGCATTCCTTCTTAAAGGTCCAGAAATAGAAGGTAACTGCAGTAAAAGGTACATTAAAAGCAAAGATTTTTTTAAACCAAAATATTTGAATTTCAATAATTCATCATTACCCCCTAATAAAGTACAGCTAGATTATTCTATAATGCTGTATTGAGGGAAATTTCCTAAAATGGCTCCAAAAAAGAAGGGTATTATCAAATTTATAACTTTTAAAATGTTATTTGGAGAAGACATATTTCACAAAGAAGACACTTATGTATAACCAAGATCAAACAAGGAGCTGTGAGAGCGGCAACCTTCAACACAAGATTCCGCAGCACAGCTGAGCAAACAAGTTAAACTAGTTACAGAATTGACTCTCAGCAAAAAGCCTCAGTAAAAGCACACATCAACAACCGTGTGTTTACTGATTATTTGTTGGATATAAAATAAAGAGTTTGTGATAACAGCCAATAAACCTTAGGGGTCTCATTCACTTAAAACCTGAGACCTTTGAAAGAACAACTAGATTTATTTTGTTTTGACATTTCTCCCATTCATTGTAATACTTCTGTGCAACCTGACTACGGTGAAAATGCATTTAATAGGAATGTATGTGTAGAACCTATATAACACTGAATGCAGTCTTGGGGAGGGAATGGGAAGAGAGGGGGGAAAAAGCTAAGATACACGGAAGTGACTGCAGAAAACTGAAAACAAATTAATTAATTTTAAAAATAAAAAATAACTAGAGAAATGAGTTTGGTAGTTCTTGGGTCATTTCTGTTACAGCTTACAGATCTGGATTCAGTATGTCCTTTGTCAATCTAAAGGAAAGCTTGACTTTGTTTCTGGAATAAATCACAACAGTGGATCAATGGAAGTAGATGTAAATAGGAACAAATAAAAAAATTTAGAGTTAAAAAAATAACATACAACATTTTAGCCTGAATCATATGACTTTTGCAATCCTTGATCACAGGTTGCTATACATCCTACTGGATCTCCTCTTGAGGCACACCATGTGATGATCCTTTGGGGGGCATTCAAGGCCTAAAGAAACATAGTCTCAAAGACCTTAGATTGGTTTAGTTTTCATACCTCCAGAACTCTCAAGAGACCCCAATGTGGTTTCTATTCCCTAAACTCACTTTTGCGGACACTAGCTCACATCTTCAGATCTGAGGCAGACAACTATTTCAACTACGAATTCATAGTAGCTCTCTCCTGCTGCTAGGATATGGGCATAATGAAAATATCAAAGTGCCCCTCATTAGTTCCAGTTAAGGAAAAACTGAGTTCTATTAACTGGCAGCTTCATTTATATTTTGCCGCTAAATTTCATATTCTGGGAGCATGCCTGGAATTGACTACTATTGATGAATTTGTAGAGGATGGAGATGATCAAAAGTTCTTACTTCACTTGCAAATGAACCTTTTCTTCAAGTCCCTTCCCCATATGGCTTTTGGAAGTTACCTCAGTTCTTGAAACCTTCGGACAAAAGCAATGGAACATTTTTCTGACTTAAGATATGTCAGGGCAACAGCTGAGTCTTCCTCTTAGAAATTAAGGATGTAAAAAAGTAAGACAGAATAGTAATGGAGACAAGGACTTTCTGTAGATTTATGGCCTTGATCCTAAGAAAAAAAATGAATCCCAGAAAACCTTCATAATGCTTAATTATCATGGTGTTTCATGAGTCCTGCTATATCTCTCTGAGGGCAAGGACAGTCGTGTGTTTCATTTCTACCTCTAATAGTGCTCAGTAGGAGATGTGACTATAAATTAAGGACAATGTATAATTTAAAAAAAATTTCAGAACTTGTATATCTAGAGCAGTATGGACTTGTTCCACACTAAGAATAGTTAAAGAAGTGAGACATAACCTGGTTTTTTCACCTTCCTTTCTTACCAGACTTGGCTCTAAAAGAATGTAATTAAAGCTCTGAAGGTAATTTAATTCATGTATTCATTAACTGAATAAGCATTTACTAAGTATATATGCTATGTGCTATGCTAGAGACTGAAGACACAGATAAAAAGGGAATAAAACATACTGAAAAATAAGTAAATACAATATATATGCAAAATAAATACACAGCAGTTTCAGCATGTGTGTAGAACGACACTAACAACTGGGAAAATTATTAAAGTTCTCTAATGGGACCTCTAATGGGACTCTAAAGGTCTCTACAGGACTCTTGAACTAAGCTTTAGAGCTAGGGATTCTAAGAGGCTGAGGTGAAGGACAGCATTCCTGGAATGGGGGACAAGGCCTGGAGACAGAAGGTGAAATGTGCACAAGGAGAGCAAGCGGAGCAATATGGTTAGAGTAGAGAGAGGCTGAAAAGGAGTAATAAGTACGAAAAGAGGCTGCATTGCCTGGGAAGGGCTTTAAATTTCAAACAACAGCTTGATTTTTTAAATTATAGGCAATAAAAAGTCACCAAAGTACCCTGAAGGAGAAAGTGACATGTTCATACACGTGCTTTAAGAACATCATTTTGGCAAGTGATGGAAGATGGAGTTGAGAGGGGAGAAACTAAACTCAGGAAGACCTATTAGGGGGTTGCTGTAAGAAAAGGAATCATAAGGGCTGAGCCAGAGTATAATTGCTGAAAAAGTGGAGAGATGAAGGATGGATAAAGATGAGATGAGATGCTGTAGAGGTAAAATCAACAAGACTTGGCAACTCATTGGATATGACAGCAAGAATGAAGAGCTGAGAGTTACTGAGGCTGGGAACCTGGGTGTGACTAGGAGGATGTTGGTGGCCTTGACAAAAAGAGAAATTAAAAGTAGGGGAGGAAAGTAGCATGGTGTAGTAGAAAAAACACTGGAGTCAGAGGACCTTGAATCAAATCCTAGCTTTGCCTCCTTATTACCTCTGCGACCTTGGGCAATTCAGTCTCCCCCACCCCCTCCATGAGCCTCGCTTTCCTCATCTATAAAAACAAAGAAGTTCTAACATATGACCTTTAAGGTCCCTTCTAGATCTCAGTCTATAACTATATAAATCCAAGTTTTTAGGAGAAAACATAATGGTTTGAACTTTGGACACACCGAGTTAGCGATGCTGATGGGAAAGACATGTAGATATAAATGTTCAGTCATTCCCCAACTGATAAATGGTCAAAGGATATGAACAGGCAATTTTCAGGGGAAGAAATTAAAGATATCTATAATCATATGAAAAAGTGCTCTAAATCACTATTGATTAGAGAGATGCAAATCAAAACAACTCTGAGGTACCACATCACACCTGTAAGATTGGCAAACATGACAGAACAAGAAAATGATAAATGCTGGAGAGGATGTGGGAGAGTTGGAACACTAATTCATTGTTGGTGGAGCTGTGAGATCATCCAACCATTCTGGAGAATGGTTTGGAACTATGCCCAAAGGGCTACAAAAATGTGCATACCCTTTGACCCAGAAATATCGCTACTAGGACTGTATCCCCAAGAGATTATAAAAATGGGAAAGGGTCCCACATGTACAAAAATATTTATAGCAGCACTCTTTGTGGTAGCCAAGAACCGGAAATCAAGGGGATGCCTATCAATTGGGGAATGGCTTAATAAATTATGGTATATGAATGTAACGGAGTACTATCGCGCCAGAAGAAATGATGAACAAGAGGACTTCAGGGCGGCCTGGAAGGACTTATATAATCTG
This sequence comes from Bettongia penicillata ogilbyi, assembly GCA_023548195.1. NCBI lineage: Eukaryota > Metazoa > Chordata > Mammalia > Diprotodontia > Potoroidae > Bettongia > Bettongia penicillata. The sequence goes on along the minus strand of JAJHZJ010000372.1, from coordinate 3,940,054 downwards.
ATGCTGAGCGAAAGGAGCAGAACCAGGAGAACTTTGTGCACAGCAACGACCACAGTGTGTGAGAGTTTTTTCTGGTAGACTTGGAACTTTGTAATAACACAAGAACTTACTGAAAAAAAAAAAATCCCAATGATGGTTTTCTAAGGCAAAATGCATTCTACACTCAGAGAAAGCAATATGGAAGTCATTCACAGAATGTAGCAGATCATGTTTGTGTGTGTGGCTTTTAGTGTATTATGTTTTGATTTGTTATATGATTTCTTCCATTTATTTTAGTGCAACTACATAGCATGACTATAGTGAAAATGTGCTCAATAGGAAAGTATACGTAGAACCTATACAGAATTGTATATGCTGTTGCAGGGAGGGAGGGGGGTAATGGGGGGAAGGTGTGGGGGGGAATAAAATCTTAATTTTTAAGGAAGTGATTGTAGAACATTAAAAGAAAAATAATAAAAATAAAATAAAATTAAAAAAAAAAGAAATGTTCAGCAGGCAGATAGAGACATGCAACTGGAGGTCAGGAGAGAGTCATCCACATAGAGGTAATAGTTGAACTCCAGCTGAAGAGATCAATGAAAGAAAAATACAGACACAGAAGTGCATACAAGACAGAGTTCTAGGGGACAATGACACAGAGGGTGGCAAGACACGCAAGATGATCCTACAAAAAGACCTGGAAGGATCAGATAAGCAGAGAGGTAGAAAAAGGAGAAAAGCAGGAGAAAGTAGTGCCACAGAAACCCAGAGAACAGAAAGTCTCAATGCTGTGTAAGTGATATTGCAATATGTTTCCAGGTCAAGGATAGGAGGAGGTCACTCCAAAACAAAAGAAAAAAAAACCACCCCAAAACAAGTATCCTGGGGGTGAGATGAGGAAAGGAAACAGGGAAAGGCAATCTACTCCACAAAATGTGGGGAATTCAAAAGTTAAAATAATAACCTTCTACCCCACAACAAAGTATCTACTGAGAATAGGAATGTCTCAGGACTGACCAAAAATTGAATTAAAAAAAAAAAAAAAAAGTTGAACACACCTGTTTTAGGCCACAACGCATTGACAGCAATTTCTCCTTTAAATTCTTCTGCCATTCCAAGTACACACATAGACATACCATATTTAGCAATAGTATAAGCTGAAAAAGAGCAAAAACAAATATTAAGACAATCGATCCACAGGGTCATACAATCAGTTTCCTTCTGCTGGTCCTTTTCTAGGACACATTTATCTGTTTAGGCTTCTGAAGAATACAAATAGTACAAAATAAGAGTTGGAAGTAAGTACAGATAATCTTTAATTAACACTTTCTTTAAAGGAGTCTTTGAACTAGTTCATATTTATTACTAGTTGCACTGAAACGTTTTAAAGAATAATTTAAAAGGGACTGTTAAGAAACGTGTTTTTTCTCATCCTTTGCTATCAGCTTATATTAATGGCCATGTATTTCAACTTTTATTTATTTAGTCCATATCTTCAGTGTAATAAACTCCTTGGTAACATTCAGTCCCACCAATGCAGACTGGCATACACTCTGCAATTTCTAATCTTAGGGTGCTGCTTGGAGGCACTGAGAGGTGAAGGTCACATGGCCAGCGGGTATCAGAGGCAGTACTTGAACCTAAGTCCTTCTGACTCAGAAACCCGGTCTCTATCCTATTTTAAATAAATAAATTAAGATAAGCTCATTTTAGGGAAACCTGTGGTTAAGCTGTTCACTCCAATCAATCTATGATCTAAATCGTTTCAACCTTTAAAGCTCTATAGCTTTATACGCCAATAGAAACATACCATGATGATACGATTGTGCCATAAATGATGCGCAGGATATACTTTCACAAAAACTTGGAACAACTCACATGAAGTGACGCAGTAAAAGCTATATTACACGATGATCAACTGCGAAGGACTTAGCTAGTCTCAGCAATGAAAAGATCCAAGACGATTCTGAAGGACCCATGATGAAAAAAATCTACCTCCAGAGAACTGATCAAATCTGAATGCACATTGAAATATAGTTTTTTACTTTCACTATTATTCTTGGTTTTGGAGTTTTTGTCTATTTTCTTTCACAACATGACTAATATGAAATATGCTCTGCATGACAGCAGATGCAATAAGCTTTATCAAACTGTTTGCTGTCTCAATGAGGAGGGAGTGAATAGAAGGCAGGAAATGATTTGGAAATCAAAATTGTAAAAAACAAAGGTAATTGGGAAAAATAAAATATTAAATTTTTTTAAAAGAAACATATCATGCTAATTATGCTAATTATTACTGATGTAAGTTGAAATGAAATAAGGACCACAAGAATTTCTATGCACAAACATGGTGGTGCTAATACAGTAATTACTTATTATCTGAAATCATTAATACATTGTGTCAAAGGTACAGATTTCAAGGAATAAGTTTAAAAGGCAGAGGAGGAAAGGTAGGAAGAGGACTAATACAACAGTAAGAAAAGAAGAAAATTTTCCCTTATTTATATTATACAAGGACACTTTTTTAACGTCATCACTTTTACTTGAAGGCTGGATTCTGTCACTTTCAAATAAAGGAAAACAATTCATAATCAAGGAATTAAAAGATTATCAGTTTAGCCATTCTAGTTAATAAAACTGAAAATTAAAGGTAATTCTATTTCTTTGGATAGGCTGAGAATGTTGAGTCAACTCAATGAAAGAATGGTTTATCTTTTCTAACTTAGTGGGATGAATAAGAGTATCCAGACAGTTTGGCAAGAACTAGAGACAGAAATTGTCAGTTTTTCTTCTCTGAACCTCAGATTGGGATGAAACCCCCTCAAGAATACAGCCAATGTGTGTCTCTTGATATCACATCATCTCTTCTGAGGTATGGTTTCCTTGCCTGTTTTAATCAATCTAATATTTATTTAGTACCTGTATGTGCTAGGCACTAGGCATACAAAAGTGAAATTGTCCCTTTCTTCAATTGAACTTACATTCTACTGGAGGAGAGATACAGAACTAGAATGTACAAAACACATGTTAAGCAGGTAACTCTGGAAGGGAAAGCACTAGAAGATAGGAGTTACACAGAAAGACCAAGCATTCCAGGAACAGGGAGAGCCGGTGCAAAGGTTGACATCTAGAATTATCAAATTTTAAGCCTCCTTTTCCCCCTGAAGTTTGCTTTTAAGAATTACAAGTAAGGCACAATTCTTCTTAATGAAGATATTACTTCTCAAACAAAGACTTATTTTATACATAAAAATAATTCAATTATAAGTGTTACTTTAGGCTCATTAATGCCATTCAAAAGCTAAAGAAATTAACCAACAGGAACAACCAGGCTTATTTTCTCTATTACTTACCACAGTGTTGTTTGAACCAGATTGGATTCAGGTTTAGTGGTGGGCTGAGATTTAGGATGTGAGCAACTTTACTCTTTCTCAAATAAGGAATGCATGCTTTTGATCTGCAAATAAAAGTAAAAATAAAATTTAAGTTAGTAAACTTTTAACCACTTCTCTACATATATCATGATATTTTGGACTAGGTTATATTTTAAAAATAACAGCAAAATCCAAGACAATTACAAAAGACTTATAATGGAAAATGCTATATATATCCAGAGAAAGAACTGATGGAGTCTGAATGCAGATCAAAGCATATTATTTTCAATTCAATTTTTTGTTAATTTTTTTCCTTTTGTTCCATTCTTCTTTTACAACATGACTAACATGGAAATATGCTTTACATGAAAGTACAATGTATAATCTACATCAAATTGTTTGCCACTTTAGGGAGGAGAGAGGGGAAGGAAAAGGAAAAAATTTGGAACTCAAAATTTTCTTTAAAAAAGGAATAGCAATAATTTTCTTCTCATATGATTGGAAAAAATACAACACTATTTAAAAGAAAAAAAAACCGTAGATGGACTAAAAACTGGACTACCCTAAAGAGACATTAGGTCACTGGCCAATGGGGGTAAACTAGTGTTTATATTTTTCTAGGGTAGAAGTGGAAGTAGGAATTACCAGCTTTAACTAGCAGTCCAACAACATGGTCTACCTGGTGCAAGAAATCTAATGTTGGGTTACTCTTTCCCAACCTAATCATATCACTGATTAACTCCTTTAAAAACTACAGATCTGAAGTTTGTTGCTTTCCAAAAACAACAAAATAATCTTTTTTTCACTTTGAATATTTTCACACATATCAAAAACTTAATTCCCTTAAAGCTTTATATATCACTCAAGGGGAAGAGATCCACAGCACAATCGAGGACAGCAGAAAGTTCCTTGGAACATCATAATCACCATCTGTAACAGCTTTGGTTACAAAGAGCTTTCATATATTACCTTATTTGATTTTCATACTATATCCAGGACAGAAGTAATGCAAATATCATCAACACTGTTTTAATGATGAGGGAACACAACCTGTGACTTACCCTAGATCACATCTAGAAAGCAGTTAAATATAACAATATAAACAGCACCTGGAATATGGTCCTGCATAGAATTCTGTGACTGAATGAGCCATAGATCTGGGTTCTGGTCATGGTTCTAGAACTAATCAGCCATATCCTAAGACAAATCATGTAAAACTCCTCGTGTCCCCCCTCACCTCCTCCCAACCCTCCCCAGCCATCTGAGATGGACTAGATCATTTGTAAAATCTTGTCCAGTTTATGATTCTTAGTCTCTAAGATTGCAAGGTGAATACGGCTTCTTATATGCCACATACAGCTTCAACAAAAATATGTTGTGTCATAGAAAGAACATTAGATTTGGAGTAAGAAGACCTGGGTTTGAATTTTGACTTTGCTACTTAGCTGTGACCTTGGGTAAATCATTTTTTCTCTGCCCCAGTTTCCTCATCTACAAAATGAACAGAATCTACAATCCTATGAAATATTTTAAAAGAAAACATTTTGCTATTTCTGGGGGGCAAGGCCAAGATGATGGAGTATACACAGGGACTTGCTTGAGCTCTCCCCCAAACCCCTCCAAATACCTATAAAAAAAAAAACCTCTAAAAAAAATTCTAGAGCAGCAGAGCCCATAAAAAGAGAATAAAACAAATTTCCAGTCCAAGATAATCTGGAAGGTTGACAGGAAAGGTCTCTTGAACTGGGCTGGGAGAGGAGCACAGGCCAGAGGGCAAGCCACACAAGCAGACTGGGCCCCAGGAAACACAGCAGACCCCAGGGGACTGAATCACAAGTAGCTGTGGCAGTTTCCAGATTTCTTAACCCACAAATGCAAAACACAACTTAGAAAGTCAGTAGGAAATCTGCCACACCTGGGTGGTTCAGCTCAGCTCTAGGTCAGTGACTGCTTCCAGAACTCCCCGCCCACAATCAGTAAAGGGATAGAACATCTGATCAGAAGGAGATTACAGTGGTTTCTTTGCTAGCACCGAGGCAGGACTCTGTTGTTTTGCCCATACTCGAAACTAGATGGCAGTCCTGGGTGGCAATACTGGGGAGGAGGAGCTGCATTGACATAGCAGAGCTTGTAGCAACACTAGCGAGGGAACCCTCTTCACAGTTCCAAGGCAGAAAAGAGAGCTGGTGATCACTCACAGACCAGAGCACAGTACAAGACAAGACTAAATACCTCTCTTTAGATTATACCACCTTGGAAGAACTGAAAACTTACAGGTCTGTAGAAGTATCCCTGAAAAGAGCTGCACAAACTCCCTGAAGCTTGGGACAGTATGACCTCCACATGGGAAGCAGAGCCCTACCTTAACAAAGAGTTAAAAAGTAAAATAACTAACTAGGAAAATGACCAAAATGCAGGGAAAAAACTCAAGATCATGGAAATTTACTTTGGGGACAAGAAAGGTCAAAATATACACTCAGAAGAAGACAACAAAGTCAAAGCTCCTACATCAAAAGCCTCCAAGAATATATGAAGTGGTTTTAGGCCATGAGAAGAGTTCAGAAAAGATTTTGAAAATCAAGAATGAGAAGCAGAGGAAATATTGGAAAGAGAAATGAGAGTGATGCAAGAAAATTATGAAAAATGAGTCAATAGCTTGCTAAATGAGAACCCGCAAAAAATACTGAAGAAAATAACACCTTTTAAAATAGACTAGGGCACAAAAGAGGTCCAAAAAAATACTAATGAGGAGAAGAATGCCTTAAAAAGCAGAATTGGTCAAATGAAAAAGGAGGTCCAAAATTTCACTGAAGAAAATAATTTCTTAAAAATTAGAATGAAGCAAGTAGAAGCTAATGACTCTAAGAGAAATCAAGAAATTATAAAACAAAACCAAAAGAATGAAAAAACAGAAGCAATGTGAAATATCTCATTGGAAAAACAACTGATCTGGAAACAGATCCAGGAGATAAGTTTTGAAATTACTGGACTATCTGAAAACCATGATCAAAAAAAGAGCCTAGACATTGTTTTTCAAGAAATTATCAAGGATGATTATCAAGGATATTCTAGAACCAGAGGGTAAAATAGAAATTGAAAGAATCCATTAATCACCTCTTGAAAGACATCCCAAAAGAAAAACTCCCAGGAATATTATAGCCAAATTCCAGAGTTCCCAAGTCAAGGAGAAAATATTGCAAGCAGTCAGAAAGAAACTGCAGGTATTGTGAAAACACAATCAAGATAACACAAGATGTAATAGCTTCTACATTAAGGGATTGGAGGGCTTGGAATACGATGTTCTTGAGGTCATGGGAGTTAGAATTAACCAAGAATCACTTACCCAGCAAAACTAAGCATAATCAATGAGGGGAAAAAATTGACAGTCAATGACACAGAGGACTTTAATGCACTCTTGAGAAAAAAAGAGTTAAATAGAAAAATTGACTTTCAAATACAAGACTCAAGAGAAACATGAAAGAGTAAATAGGAAAGAGAAATCGTAAGGAACTTAATAAAACTGAAGTGTTTACATTCCTAAAAAAAAAAAAAAGAAAATATTTTATAATACGTTCCATCATGATATGTCCATTCTTCAATTTTTTTTTTCAGGCGTTTTCACTGGAATGTAGCAAGCCTTTCCTGACTACTAGTAGGGAGCAATCCATCTATTGTATGATAAGTTTTTAAATTATTTGTTTTTACAAGCATTTATTGTCTCTCTCCCCCACTGTGTCTCCCAACAATAAAAAAATGAAAAAGAAAGCATTCATAACAAATATATATTGTCAAGCAAAACGAATTCCTATATTGGCCATGTCCAAAAATACACATCTCCTTATACATTTTAAATTATGGTTAATTCTTTCATCTCAACAGAGTGTAGCAATCATACAATGCTAGAGCTATAATTTACAAAATAAGACACCACTGCAGGAAAGAGTTAATTCACTATCCTAGGAAAAGAGAATTTATTCATGCTATGACAGAATTCAGTTCGATTTTTAAAAATTAAGCCATGTTAAGCCTCTCTCATGTTGGTTCTTATATTTTTACAATCAATTATTTGCATGCCTTTGATCTAGACTACTTCTATTTTCAAATGAGCATCTGTTCCTTTTTTCTAAAAGCATAAAAAGCCTTTGTCAGTTCACTATTTTTTTAAACTATCAAAACTCAAAGTTTCTGTTGGGAGCACAGGCTTTCATGTGTATAATATGCATATGTAGTTTTTCAAGTATGCTTCAATTGCACTGGGGAAAAAGCAATCATGGTCGCTTTTTAATTTAAAGAGAAAAAGTGAACTTCAAAACATCATCTGGTGGGGAAAAAAACTAACCCAGGCCATGTGATCATATTTTCATGTTTATAAAGAAAAGAACTCATTTGATTTACAACACAAAAATAGGCTTTCCTTTGATTTGTCAAACAATACATCCCTCACCCCCATCTCCACCAGACCAGGTGCATTTTTCACAACTACATTCTTTTTCGTAGTATAAGTATTATTCTCCATACTAAAGCTACTTTTAACTTATATATAGAAAAATAGAATCTATGCTGTTCTAAATAACACTTGCATTAAAAAAATGATAGGAAGTGTCTACTGTGGGGAGGGGAAAGTATACCTTTAAAAATCTAAACACCTGGGACTCATCAAATGAAGGATAACAAAAATCAACTTTTTGAATAATAAAAATACAGATCAGGTAAGAATAGGGGATCTTATAAATCTCCCTCCATGTTCAAGACATATAAGCACATACAGACATTTTTACATATCTGAGGACTTAAGTAATACTATTTCTGGAGTTAGAAGTTGAGTAGAGTTTCCTTCTCCCTTCATTTTCTCCTTCTTCTCAAAAGTCTAACTCCCAAGCCAATTGACAGTGCAACTGCCAAAAGTGTGTAATGCATATTTCAAAGCGGGTATAAGCATGTGTTTCCTTTGCAGCAGAGAAGCCAGACGTATAGATGGCCAAAGTACTGATGCACCCCTTAGAAGGGCTAGACATGATATAATGCGCACCAAGGCAGGTATTCAAGCCCATGTCCCTCCAAGCCACAAACCAGAGAGCCAGTTCTCCCAGACAGGGAAGGGAAGGTGTATACCTTTTCCTAACATGGAATTCCATAGAGAAGATACCTCCCTGGATCAATATTGCTAGGGGTGACTCCCAGGTAAGTATGGATAATTTTAAGTTAAATTTATTATAGTAAATCCCAAATCTAAAAGACAGTGAGTAAATTACTGATCTTTTCTAGTGATTTTATAAAGGTAATGTGGTATAGCAGAAAAAGCATTGGCTTTAGCATCAAAATAGATAAGACTGTCTGCTCCTCTTCTGTCACTTATTAACTATATAATTTGGGCAAGTCATTTCACTTCTGAGTCCCAGTTATCAGGAAAAGCAAGAACTTTAGGAAAATAAAAACTAACTTGTTTGAGTATAGCAACAGATCCTGCCATCTGTCATACAGATATCTGCTATCAACATGCAATTCAGTAGTCCAAGAGCCCTCCCTAAACTGGTACCCACTCAGGATTTCCTCAGTACTAGACACAATGGCTGAAATAGAAGTGATTGCTCCTAGTAATTTAATTTCTTTTTAAAAAAAGAACCACCCCCCCCTTCCTTTACGGATACACTGGATCAGTGGATATATTGGTTAGTTTTTCCCTCCTCCTTTCTCATTCTTTATTAACAAGCAATGGTTTGCTGAGCAGGAAAAGGGTGTGGAAATAGATTTAAAAATGAAGGTGATGGAGGAAACAGAATAACAGTAGAAGTTAAAGAATTTTTTTTATAAAGAATTAGTGATATGGTATTCTCTCAAATGCTGAATCATTTTCTTACCCAAAGATTAAGGAGGAGTCCAAACTGACATCTCTGTACTGTTGCACTGTCAAGATAAGGAATTTCATATTTTTAAATTTTTTCTCTCTAAATATATTAGTGTTATCACTAAGGTGGACCAAATGGTTTATGATCCCATATTTAGGTGGAGCTAGAGAAGAGAATATAGCAGAAGACACAGTGCTAATGGACTTGACCCACCATGACAGTTTTTCATAGAGACAAAAAAATAGCTTCTCCCCAATGACCACAGAATGAATGCACCTTTAATTCCAAATATTAGATATAATCAAAATCTGAACTCATCACTGTTAAGTGATATCATCACTAACAAAAAACACAGTTTGAATGTATATATACTACACATTAATTCAATGCTATACTTGTGAACTGGTCCAGTCATTCTGAAAAGGTAATTGGGAAATATGCCCCCAAAGTTGTTAATTGTGCAAGTCCTTTGACCCAGTGATAACACTATTATATTTGAGCTTATACCTCAAAGAAATCAAAATGTATCTTCACAGTCTTTGAAACAACAGGAAGGCACTATTATTGTAGATCAATAACTGCTCTTTTTGCTGGCAGACTGCAGTTAATTGAACATAGGCCTCTTCCAAATTGGGCTCAAAATTTTTACTGGAACCATAAAGTTGAAACTGTTGTAAAATGACAACAGTTGGAATATATACGGCTGAAATTCTGCAGTAACAGATGAACTAGATAGTGTTCAATGAATTAATGTGTCAAGTTGACTTTACTAGTGTTTCAGTTTCTTTCTGGACAAGATTCCTGGCAATGCCACATACTAGGCTAAGCACCTATCTAATCATAAAACAAAGTTTCCACTGTGAAGGCTTTGGATTCTAACAGCCTCATCCCAGGCACTGAAGCCAAATTTACCACAATGCAATTAACAGGAGTAATCATGTTAGGAGTCTTATGACATTGAGGGGTCAAAGCAGAAGGCATGTGTCAAACTAAAGGAAGGGAATATTATTATACTATGTATACATTTGTAATAGATTATTATACATTTAATACATCAGTGACATGCTGATGACAAGTACAGTCAATGCCAACAGCTGAACAGACTGGTACGAAACCATCTTCTTACATAAGAGACAGAGCTGAATTTCAACAAAATACATACGTTTATCATAAGACCAATATGAAAGACAAATGAACAACATGCAGGTCTTATGAACAAGCTTCAGGTATAATTTTTCATGTTAAAGATTTTGTAAATATATTAGTGAGGTCAGTCCTATCATGCAAATAGACACAAACACTATCAGCAGAGTTACTTTCAAAACAGAAAAGATAATGAGTGATACGTACAATTAAGCCAACTCTGTGCTAACAAAGCAGTGGCTTGGCAAACTGAATTAATTAGCAATTCTCAAATTATTTATATTTGATTTTGGAATGCCTTTCCCTCCTCACTCACCATCAGACTGATCTCCCCAGTTAGTTTTGGCTTTGGCCATCTGCCTTATTCCTTAAACACATGTTGTTCAATTAGTGGCAGATAAAATGGCCAAAACTGCAGCAGGCGGCCAGAAATAATCAGATGAAGACTGAAAGTCTGATACTAATAATCCCCCAAAATCATCCATGTATAAATATTTATTTAAAGCTAACCATAACTAGAAATTTTACTCAGAAGCCCAGAGACCTTTGATATACTGATGGAAAATTTCCTTTAGATTAAGAGAGCACAGCACACCTCATCAGATCTATGGAAGAAACTTCTACCATTCATTTTCTGCAGTGTTTAAGCTTTCAGTAGATATGACGGTTGAGAGAAATGACCAGATTTTATACAGTACTATTAATCAGGTATAAAAACAATGTAATTAAAACATTTCCTCCAAGAAAATACCAGGAGATTTTCCCTATCTTTCCTCTCTCTACTTACGTTAAATAGGTTCCTCTGGTGTTGACACTCATCATCAAATCTACTCTCTTTGTAGGTGTTTCCAGCGTGTTGGTTAAGCTGATCGCACTAGCATTGTTTACCAGAACATCAATTCCTATTTTTAAAATAAAACATCTCATTTTAATGCTTTAAACTCCATCTTCGAGTAAGATGAAATCTTTGCTACTAAATCTACTCCTAGTTGAACCCTAGTCACATGAGTTCAAATTAATACGAGCACATATATGTGTGACCACTGCCCTTAACAGAGGATACTCCATATTGACATGGTAAGCTAATGTCTACTAGCTGAACTAAAGCTCCACTGAAAAGACTTCAGTGGAACAGAGTCACAAAAGTCCTAGGTAGGCCTCTCTTACCTCCTAGGCCTCCCCCTCTTACCCACTGATAGCCTACACACTTCCACGTTGACCATATCCTTCTTGCTGCCTTCTTGGTATCCAAAGATTCCCCACAGTGGTACTTGATACAGACTCCCAGCCTCTGCCCAAGGGTATAATGCTGCCTGCTTTCCTTGAGTTAACAATTCTAAATGCAGGGCTTACTTTCTAGCTGATGTTATAGGCTGGAATGTTAAAACTTTTCTTCACTTTTGGGCCTCAGAGGTGGCCTCCTGAAAGGAGAAAGCTGCTTCCCTGCAGGGGGTAAAACTACACCACAAGGCTGATACACAGGCCCAACCCTGGACAAAATTATGACATACTCTGAAATATGGCAACCTTCTACCTCTCATTTTGTACCCCTCTCTCATCATGTCCCCTTTAGTTTGGAGAAGAGGTTTTAAATGAAATTATTAATTCTGTCAATTCTCCTTATTTTCTAAGGGTTTAATGGCCCCAGACATATTTAGAATTTACCGTGTTCTATGGAAATATACTTCTCATATAAACAGAATTTGAGTCTGTTAGTCTTTATTGTTTCCAGAGAACCATTTTTATTTTTGGTCAGTGGTGTAATTAGGACTCTTCTATCTCAGACTAGTTTCTGAAACTTTATTTCAGCTCCCTGGGCATTCTCATTAATAATTCAAGGAAAGGGCAGTAAAGCAACTGCCTAAATGGACAACACAGAATCTGCGGGATTCTCACATTTGAGGCACGTTCTATAATATTAGCTTTTCCCTAATCCCCAAAGCTGCGTCTCTCTCCTTGTCATCACTGCTTCTACTACATAACTATTGAGTACCTAGTTTATGCAAGGCCCTTGTTAAGCTATGCAGGAGAGTAAAAAAAATAGTGTAAGACATGGTTCCCTACCTTCTAGGATCTTTTAGTATGGTTGAGAGATAAAGACATAAATATATTTTAAAAAGCCCTAAATATACTGCAGTACAAAATAAGATCCAAGTAAATGCTATAGGAATTTGAAATGGTATAGCAAAAATTGTGTGGTTATGTTTGGGGCAGCTAGGTGGCACAGTAGCTGGCACAGTATAGAGTGCCAGGTCTGGAATAAAGAAGACTCATTTTCCTGAGTTTAAATTTGGCTTCAGACATTTACTAGCTGTGTGACTGTGGGCAAGTCATTTAACTGTTTGCCTGTTTCCTCATCTGTAAAATGAACTAGAGAAGTAAATGGCAAACCACTCAGTATCTTTGCCAAGAAAACCCCAAAACAGAGTTATAAAGAGTGGGACATGTCTGAACTGACTGGGTAACAATAACAAAAGTAGAAATGGTGTTAGATTTAAGAGTCAGAATCTTTCACTGGACAAGTTAATCACTTTGTAGCTAAATTTCCTCATGTATGAATATATGTACGTATAATGCATGAATAATACTTCAACTGTCTCTCAGGAATCCCTGTGAACAAAGCTTTCTATAAATGAGTTATTATAAAGAAAACTCACTATAAATATTAGTAATTATTATTGTAAATAAAGCTCTGTATGAATATTAGCTATTATTATTATTAAGAATAGTGAAGGTGAAAATTCTGTCAGTGATGATCTGAGAAGGGGTGGCATTTAGGCCTTGAAGAACAGGAAAGATTTCAATACATAGAGAAGAAAGGGCAGAGGCATTTCAGGTAGGCAGAAAGGCACAGAGGTAAGAAAGGAGAGCTAGGACTAAAGAGGAAACCAGTTTCAAAAAGCAGAGGGTTTATGTAGGAAAGGAGATAAGGCTGGACTGTGGAGATCTCTGAACACCAAGTTAAGGAGTTTGAAATTTACCCTGTGTACAGCAGGGAACGACTTAAGGTTTCTGAAGCAGAATAGTAGGTGGTAAAGTTATGCCTAGCTCTAGAGATGCAACAAAAGTTCTAACTTAAAAGCCCTATGACTTAATGATTCCTGATGAAACTGCTCTAGTTCTAGCTAAATCCATATGGCTAGTCAACATTTAACAAGTAATTAAGAAATTACCCCCAAACTTCTGTACAGCTTTCTCTACTGCATCACTGATTTGCTGTTCATCTCTCACATCAACAACACATGGTAAGGCCCTTCCTCCAACAGCTTCAACTAGAAAGGAAAAACAAGAAAAGCATTCATATTTTTTCCTTAGGGGCAAAAAAAAAGAGATATAGTCAAGTAGACCATCATTTTACTAGTGACCTCATCTTAAAATAGGGATATATATTCTCCTAGGATTATCCAAGGAGGATTCGCAGTAAAAGTCAATCCTACTTTAATGAGAAGAAAGAAGACAGTTAAAGACAATTTTAGAAGGAATTAATTCATTCTTCAGCTGACTAGTATCTTGGAAAGGTGTTAAAATTGAAAAAACTCAGGCCTCCATCTTTAAGCAGATGGGATCATGACTTTTTTTCATTAATACTGTCTACTGATATCTTTTGATACATACTCTATCTTTATTTCTAAATATAACCTTACCTCTTCCCCCTTATAAACAAAGAATTAAAAAAAAAAAGCAGTTCAGCACAACTGACCAACACATGAAGAAAATCCAACAGTACAGTGTTTCACATCAGTAACCTCTGCCAAGGAAGGAAGGGAAGGTTGTATTCTCTTGATGTCTTCTGAAGATCAAGCTTGATCATTGTAATTACATATTAGGAGATACGATTTTTAAAGCACTTTTCAAATGTTATGGAAAGACTCCATGGAAAGTGCATGACTCCAGCCCTTATAAATGCAAGTCACTTAAACTCTCTAAACAGAACTTTTTCTGCCAAATGGAGCTACCTACTTGACAGTGTTGCTATGAGGAAAATGATTTGATTTTCTAAACACAAAGCAGTATATAAATATCATTAGTTATTTCAACAGAAAGCTTTGATTAAATTCTCAAGATGATGCTTCCACATCATTTTTAAGTACATTAAACCAAAAGGTCAGTGCCATAAAAACTTACTTTCTTCAGCAGCAGTATAGATGGTGCCTGGAAGTTTAGGATGGGCCTGGGTGGTCTTTGCAGCAATAACAATATTTGCCCCATCTCTGGCAGCTTTCAATGCAATTGCTTTGCCTATGCCACGGCTTGCACCCGTGATAAAGAGAGTACATCCTGCTAATTTTCTGAAACAGGAGAAAAACATCAGTTGATATAAGGAATTTAATTACAAAAAGCATGTTACAACTTAAATGAGAATATACACTAAACTGCAAGTTAATTCTGGGATTTTAGGTTAATAACCCTTACGAAGAAATTTTTCAATTTTTCATTGAAATTAAAAATCAATGAAGTTATTAATAAAAGAAAAAAGTACCTGTTACATGGCAGGGGCTTACTGAATGCTCGTTGACTAACTGATATAATAGGACTAACACTTCCAGTCAATAAATTTGAACTAAATGAAAGCAGAGTTTTGTTTATTTCCATTTTCTTAAAGTCTCACCTCAAATTGCTACTGCTTTAACCTGTGAATTAACATTCTGCCTTCACTTGGGTACATTTTGTCTGCTAAATAATGATTGTTTAGACAACAATCGCTCCCATGGTGACATATTCTTAGCTCACTTATGAGAAACAGCCATTTACTGAACTACCTCTACACTGTAAAACTCTCTACTAACCTGTTTCTAACCCTGTAAGAAACGCAAGAATTCTGAATTATTCTACTGTGGAATGTAAGAGCAGCTCGGTGGTTGATCAAAGAAGTTTCAGGACAAATTTTCTAGAGCTGGTTCTTGTGCTTGGTCTCCTTCAAAATTTCTCAACTCCGAATTCTAAATTTTCCTGTCCTCAGAGAAGGGAAATATCTAATCCAAAGTTCAATGATGTGCAATAAAAGTATTAGACTACCTTTTTAAAAGGGAAAGTATAAATTGTCTAGCTATTAAAACTTTAAATTTTCAAAACAGTCATTAGTAGTCCTAAAAATGAAATATATGAATTAAAAGTTAACAGTGTTAACCAAGAGAGACACGGCCTCACCTAGCTGGTCAGTGAGAAGCCAGCCTTTGAGATCAGGAAGACCTGAGTTCAAGTACTACTCCTGAAACATACTCATCAGCGAGCATAAGTCAGTCTCAAACTTTCAGTGCTCCAGGACCCACACCATAAATTGCAGACCAGTTGTGGTACTGCCAATTTTCACCAATGAAGTTTCCATATGAAGAGTTATCTTGCACTAATTAAATCACAGTGGGTCCTAACCAAATAAGTTTAAACAGAAAATATTCCAGATTGTTACAGTCTACAAACCTAGTAGTCTACATAACTAATAAACTTTTCCCATTTTCCAAGAGGAATTAGTTTACTACTAATTACTTTATCAACACAGGTAGAAAACTAGTAAAACTTCAAGCTAAAAACAAGGATGTTTGTGAAACGATTAAGATATTAAAAAGTAAATCAGAGCTAG